>JAECUM010022637.1:0-50919 GCA_016617855.1 Megalonaias nervosa | reverse complement strand
ATATATATTCTCTTCTGCCATTATTCAGAGACGTAAATAGCTACTTACACTGCATAAATTCTGACATAATGTGACCTTAACGAATAACGGTCCTTACAACTTCTGTATTCGAGGTAAGGTACAACCGTTATATCTAGTACAAATGACCTTAGTTCAACAGTTCATTGCCCTCGCCTCACGCAGTGCTAGCAATTTACACGTGCGCTGTATACACCACTGCCGTATATATCTACATACGCTACTATACGTCTTCTTACTCTAGGCAGTTCCACTAAATAAGATACATGTTCGATTACTATTACATAAGATTCACTAAATTCTAGCTTACAGTAACCAATAACCTGCAAGATCCTTTAAGCATAACCAAATCATATATAAATATGCAATCATCCTTAACTCACGATAACAGTATCATCCTACAGATAATGGAAATTAATTCATATAACCATAATAAATTCTACACATTTTAATGTTTGGAATAATTCATGAATCCCTATGAAATACTACACATTTGAGAACTTGGATTACATCACATAACCCTAAGAAATACTACATATTTGGAAACTTGGATTATATGCAATCCGTCAGTTCTATCAATGAACTAGTAACTGAAAATTAAAGAAATAAATTGCATAACAACTCTAGCATATCAACAGATTCCTATGAACTTGAATAAACGATACATATTATGGGTCATAGTCATATCAAACACATTTGCATAAACAAACAACAAAATAGTAAATTACATGGAAATCAAAATTGCGTACCTTAATGCTGTTTCTTATCCACACAAACCGTGCGTCCTAGCACTATAGCCTGTCCTTTCCTTTCAAAACAGTTGTCTGGCCTCTACCTTTTAACGAGGGAAACACTATTCTTATGTCCCCACAGAGCCTCAAATTCGACGTCTCGCAAGCACAAATTGGGCTAAAGAATTTTGTCTAAAGTTCCTACCTATAAATTCAGATCACTCCCAAAGTGTACTCCTTAATTTTTCCTGATCAATCGGAAGTAACTGTTCCTAAAATTTTCCCCCCAAAAATCATGTCTTTCATCAGATTTTGACAGCCTAATGATCTGTTGCAATTAGCTTTCCTTTGAAAATCAGTTATTTGACCTTCATTCTTTTGCAAACCGATACGGTCGGAAATCTAATGTATTCCCTGTCAATATACCGTTACGATGACTGGGTCAATTCCAATGGTCCTTAACGTATGCCCTTCTATGTTTCACAGATGAAACGAGGCAAATATCAAAGTGATCTTTCTCAAAGACTCTTCCGGTTTGACTATGATAAAATTTTAATGCATAATTTACTCCACTTGAAGATTCAGTACTTCTTCAAAATTCGACACATTATAAGAACAAAAATAAAAAACAAAAATATTTCTGAATCAGAATAAAAATAAAAATATGGATACAGTCTGTAACATTACGCAGTAACAAGGGAGATAACTGTTTAATATCTCCAGCTCGAAGACAGGGTTATCTCCCTTCATAATGTTACTTATTTTTCTGCTTTCTGCAGTCCGGCAAATTTATCTTGTAATCGTCTTCGAGCTACCTCATCTCGGAAAGGGGAAATTATTAAATATCTCGACAATCAAAGACATTTTATTCTAATAAATTTATTGTAGTGACAGACGACGGCACTTGGATTATTCGTGACAACCGTGACTCTGTCCGACTTCAGACTGTAAATAATAATGTCAAGTTAAATAAAAATTCCAAACCAGGAATATTGACTGCTATGGACAAACCACATTATGAACGAGCGTATCTTGTGACTGCAGTTGTCTATGCTGTGTATCCGCTAAATGATAAACCTACTGTTGATGATCTCAGACCGATGAAATTGTCATCCTTGACTTCGTCAAGGTTAAAGTTTGTAGCCGAGCGAGTTACAGAATGCATCATGAACGCAATACTTGGAAATTGTTTAAGGTATTTACCACGTACAGACATAAATGAGTGGGCAGAAACAGTTAAAGATACCGGATCGTCTATCAGTGACGTTGCTGAGCTGGGAAAAAAGTTGAAGTTCCCAATAACAGTGAAAACACTAACCGGAGAGATTTTGTATAAATCAAAATATGAATCAATGGGGGCTCCGATAGAGATCATTGATCATAACGCACATGCTTGGACATCGGCCGTAACAATATTTCCACGAAATAGAACAGTTAAATTTTATAATGACTATTTATTCGATTTTATTAGAAATATTAGTAAAAGTGACCCTGTATCCGTGTGGTTGTTTCAAAGTTCAGAATCCGTAAGCTATGATCAGTTTGTACGACCTAATGGCGATATTTATGGTGTAGAATCATTCTACGACGAAATGAAAAATCTTGCGTTGAAATACACGAACAATAATGATGTTATCGAAGAATTACTGAATAATCAATCAGTTGCTGCCCACTCTACTCAAGAAAAAAATTCATGGAAACCGACAAGATCGGAATTTCTTGTTGATGTCCAGCGCAGTTGTGTCGAATATGGAAACAGCGGATTGTGGAATACTAAACATGATTATAACGATGTTATCTCAATTGATATGGTAGCATGTTATCCGGTAAGTGTTCTTGGATACGGAGAGTGTTCTGAATATTTTTAAAGATTTGGACATCCAACACACGAGATGACCAGAGTTGTGATAAACGGAACTTTGCCAGATTTTTACTTGACTGGATTTCATTGAATAGAGTCATTCGAGTTTGCACAAAATCTCCATCTGATTGTTTATGTGTGGTTTGGAAGACATTTTTCAGAAAAACATTGTAGCAATATTGATATCGTTGAAAGTAAATGAAGCAATTATATCATATCATCCACAGAAGCAAGTTTAGTTTGCCACAACAAAAGAAATATTCCGATGATGAAATTCCTGATATGATTGATTATGAAAATAAAGTTGCAAAGGATCTTGGTAGAAACATAATTAGTAAATTTACTCAGGGTAGTTCATGTGATCATAAACGACATTGTAGAAGCTTAATTATGGACGATGCTGAACTCGATTTTATAATTGCTGATACAACAGAGAAAGGTATATTTATAAGTCGGAGTAATGCTTATTTATCAGACGAAACTAAATTAGGTGTAATTGTCAGCTATATTGATGGTGAGTCACCGCAGTTTACTCATTTAAGATCTTCGATGCTCGCGTACGTTTCGATAAACTTGTTATCAATGACAAATATATTTCCTCTGATTGCGGTTAGAGTTGCCACGGATTCAATTTATATAAATAAAAAATATACGGATTTGTTAAAACCATTACTCGGCGTTGATGAATCATGGGGCGAATGGAGAATAAAACGAGAAAACACACTTGGCTATTCTGAATCCGCCTACGTTGAAATTAAGGAAATATATTACAAGAAAAATAATCAAATATCAAAATCATCAGCATCATCTGTATATGATCCTGTGGCCAGACATAAAACAGTTTATCTCAATGGGTGTGGTGATTCTGGTAAAAACAACGCGTGCGATTGAATTATTCCTGAATAACTGTTCAGATATGATAGTTTTGACAGCTATATATAGACTCGCCAGAGAAATGAATGAATGAGGAGTAAAACCTCAAACTTATCATAGTTTCTTTAGATGGTGTGGAGACGCATGGACTCCTGAACGAATGGGTGAAAAATACGTTCCTGGAATTATTATCTGGGATGAAATATGTACGGTACCGCTGGAAAGTATTAAAAATATTTCTTGATTGGCTATTGACGAAAAATACTGCTGTGATAATGTGTGGTGATCATGGTCAACCGCCACCTTTTGTTGGACAGTCTCCGCATGAATGGCTAAACACGTTTGCAGATTATTACGAAGAAATAACTGATGATCATAGAGCTATTGATGAACCGCTGAAAGAATTTAAAAAGTTAATCAGACTGCAGCCAGATAGAATACACTGAGATAATGCGTGAAATAATTCCAGCAACTGCTATGTATGATTTTTGGAATTTGTAGAGGCCAGTTGATTTGATAGTTGCAAGTAGAAAGATAGTTTTAGATACACTTCAACAACAATCATTTATGTTACATAAAGAAAAATTGTCAAATGTACCTGTACCATTGTGTTCTCGCCAAGCAGATACGCGACGACAGAATATTGAAGCTGAGATTCCTGGTTGCGGCGATAGACAAAATCTCGTACTAAATGATATTGTTTTAGTTCCTGTCAATACTGTTGAGAGCGCGTTAACAATGGACAAAACTCCATGGACACTAGGATATGCTCTAACGATTCATTCGTCACAAGTGTTACGAATAGGCTCGTTCAAAAGTAACAAAAGAAAAGAGTGAAGCCAACAAGCTTTTGTAAGTTTTAACAAAAATAATTTATTTCCCTAGAAAACACGGTGAAAAGGTGAAAAAAGGAAATAGGACTTACAGTTTGTGAAGATAATCCAACCATTTATCCTAGAATTGAAAAAATATATGTCCTATCACTAAACAGTTCTAACCGAATCAAGTTTGAATCTCGACGAGGTTCCAAGATGGAGGATGATGAAGTCAATTGAAGTCTTTACACGAATGTCAAGAGTTCCACGTTGAACCACAACTTGTACTGTTCTAATTTAGAATAAATTTCCACTGAATGTCTTTGTCTTAAATCACTTGTGTAGTTCTCCAGGGAATAAATTATTATTTCTAAAAAATAGATGAACTTCTGAACAAGTTGTCATCTGTGACAAAACACCTAGAGCTCCAAAGATGTAAAAATACGACTCTTTTATAGCACCTAAGAAATATACCCTTCTTCGTCAAGATATATTTTACGACTGACCATTTCACGGGGATCTGAGTATTTTTAAACTGAACTAAGACGTCATTTCAGGCGCGCACGATGGAACGCGTGGTTATTTCATCATCAAACAGCGCAGTAAACAATGCAATTTTATACGTAGGCCAGGAAATGACCTTGGCAATAACCAATCATTTTTGCCTGATGTTTACTTAAACCGACTAACCAAGGCAAGCTAAAAATAGTGCCTACGAGAGTCATACTACGTTTTATATAAACATAATATCTCTTTCAAAAATATAAAATCCCGTGAAAATAACCATTACAATAAAATGTAATGATACAAAAATGAAATAAAACGAATTTAAAATTAACACACAAGTTAGTAAATTACATTTTCGTAACACAAGGATTAACTATTTCTGATACAAATATTTGGATTATTGATGATCGGATCGAATGATCATATTTAGTTTATCTTGCAGTGTCCCGAGTCAGAAGAATATCTCAACTGCGGAGGGTTATTATAGATTGTGTAATAACCGAGGAAATCGCTATTGATGGAAACAATGAAGTTGTGAAGAAAAAATTATCTGGTTATAAATAATGTGACCCCCCCCCAAAAAAAATAAACGCAACTTTGATCTCGCCGCTGAATTTATTATGACATTGAAACAATGACAGAATAATCATTGTACGAGCTGTCATTCAGTAATATTGTGGCAGTATTCGAATAATAATCCAAGACAGTTTACCGTTGATAGAATTAATAATAATCTCGGTCACACACGCGAGAAAGTGATGCTGACCTGTTTTGAGTGCAATCGACGTCGAGGGGCCAGTTTACGAGAGTGAACGCGATGGTAATTGTGTGTCTTCAGGAATTACTTGTAATTGTCGACGTACAATTCCACGCTGAGGAGCCGTGGAATCTATTCTGTAGATTGCAGGTCTACCCGTGGATCTAACCCACGCTGGAAATTGTATGTGTGGTCACACTCCAGATAGGCTCAGTTGCTCTTTTTTACCCCCTTCAAGTTCACCAGTTTCATATAAATATCTTACAGTCACATTACCTAGTACTGGTTGTTTTGAAAAGTCGCGTCATTGTCTTGGTATATGTTTTTTTCCGTGATTGCATTAATGGATTTTATGGCAGTTGCATGAGTAATTTCATTATTTAAAGCAGCTATCACATTTGGTAATCTTGCAACCCATTCACGAGATTTCTTGCCTGTGGATATTTCCTTTGCATACTGGTATCCGAATAATCTCTCAGCAAGTGTTGGATCAAATCGTTCAAAGATTGCTTGATCACGATGAATTGCGATATGTCCTCGTTTCATTTTGACATTATGCTTTTTCATCAGAGATGATACTGCACCAAGAAAATCTTTGCAAGGATCAACCTGTAATAGTTGTGGCCATCGTAGACCACCACGTTGATAAATTCCACGCAGATGCAACTTCAGTTGCTGTTTTTGCTGATAGTAGTTATGCTTCTTTATATCTACTTGCAACATCAACAACAGTTGACGCGTATTTGTATGTGCGTGATTTACGTCTACCAATTTTAATAGTATCATGTGGTAAAAAAAAAAGTATCTGCTTGATGAATTTCATTGGGAGTGCTGACATCAAAATACGCGTACTGAATTTTTTAGGCGGTAGTAGACAGATTTTCCATATTGCCTGTCGTCCTAACCAATTTGCAGGAACAGAACGTGAAACATTTGCTGCATCAGCAAGTTTATTAATCGCCGCTCTTCCTCTCCAGTATCCTTTTGGGCTATAATAGACCGATTCCATTATTATCATAATAATTAGTTGATTAATTACCGGCCGCTAGCACTAGTTTACCTTTCATCTCAGATTTTACTAGAAAACTAGCGAGTTTTTCTTTGAGAGATTCGTTCTTTATAGAATTTAACGCACGAATCAGCTTCACATCTGCAATATGACGTTTATGTAAATCTTTGCTTTTATACGCAACATCATGAATATGACATGCTTGATGAATTGCGTTTATTGGATACTCTCCAGGTCTTGGTTGGTCTCGTTCGTCAAGTCGAATATCATGTCGGATTCCAGGACCGCAGTAGTTATATCCAGGTAGATGTTTCTCACTGGGGTATTTAGCCCATGGAGTTCCTGATGATTTTCCCAGTGAAGCAGAGATATCCCCGCCTGTCTTCCTTGACTTGTGAAGGGAAATAAATTTGTATTTTTTTTACCACATCTAACACACTTGCCTCTAAGTGCACGCTTTTTATTCTTTGTTGTTATTGTTGTTAATCCAGTGGTGGGGTGGTGCTCGAACACAGTATAAATTCATGTGATTTATTATATGGATATAACTGACTTCTGAGCGACAGGAAAGCATGAACCAGTCAAACATCATCGAACGCTACCCAGTTCTATTAGGATGATAATAATTGGCCCATCTGGGTCTGGTAAGACGCAATTGTTGCTTAATCTAATAATGAGATGGCTCATGTGGGATAAGTTATATTTAGTAGCGCCATCTGTAAATAATGAGAGATGTTATCAAGTACTTAAAGATTTTAATGAAAATGCAAAGTTCCTGGATGAAAACGGTAATGATATTATTGATTTTATTACCAATATTGATGAAGCGCCATCTGTAGATGACCTTGATGGTCTTATTAATAATCTCGTAGTATATGATGATGTGATGCTGCACAAACAATGAAATCCAACTCGGATATTTTACATGATTTCTTGATAAAATCTTTGGATAAAAAACAGAGCAGTAGAGAAGGTACGACCAAAAGCAGGTTGTCCAGGTGAGTAAATAAACACGCGTGGAACGAAGGTCAAAAATGAAGTAACCCAAGTGGTGGGGGTTTATGGGTTGTTGACTAATGAGACCATATTTGTGTCTCAATGAGTAACAATCCAAGCAAGTGAAGCAGCAGAGAGGTGGACCCTACAAATTAGTGTTCGAACAAATATATTTAAACATGAAAATCATACTAAATAAGGTAAAAAATATAGTGTCAATAATGCTAAACCAGAACCTCTAACCGAATTGAGATTCTCTCTACGTGGATTATTTACACTGTTACTCGTTCGTGACACCTGTGTTTGTAAATGCTATGGGTGTTCGTTTATGTGCTCGTGCGCGTAATTTTTGACATTCCACCCTCTCTGCTGCTCTGTGTTTTATCCAAATATTGTATCAAGTCCGTTACGATATCTCGACCTGGGATTATGTAAATTTATTGTTATAAATCCAAACGGGGTAGCTTCAGCGTGTGCAAGGAAATTTTTTTAATTTGATCATATCCAT
The DNA here is from genome assembly GCA_016617855.1 of Megalonaias nervosa. Taxonomy (NCBI): domain Eukaryota; kingdom Metazoa; phylum Mollusca; class Bivalvia; order Unionida; family Unionidae; genus Megalonaias; species Megalonaias nervosa. Next base: position 42,844 of record JAECUM010022637.1, on the reverse strand, counting down.
GTCCCCTGAACACCAGGTATAATAAATATTTTGTAAAGTATGATTATCAACTCCGTTAAATACAACCAAAATATTACAGTTGTCTCTGATCACTTTAGGTATTTGTGTATAACGTTGGGTAACATAAATCACGTCGGTATTCTTGTGTCTACCTCGAGAAAAAATCCCAGCTGGATTTGATTGTTTGTCCAGCATGACATCGTCGTATACTAAGAGATTATTAATACGTCCATCCAGGTCATCCACAGATGATGCTTCATCAATATCGGTGTTAAAATCAATAATGCTGACTCCATCACTATCACTGTCTTCATATAAATATTTTGCATTTTCATTAAAATCTTTAAGCACTTCATAGCATCGTTGATCATCTACAAATAGTGCTACTAAATATAACTTCTATCTGAGCCATCTCATTATCAGATTAAGCAATAATTCCGTCTTAGCACTACCAGATGCCCCAATTATTATCATCCTGATAGAATTTGGTAGAGCTGGGTGACGTTTGACTGGCTGTTGTTTTCGTGTCGCTGAGAAGTCAATTATATCCATAATAATAAATAATATGAATCTATATTGTGCTCGATGCAAGGCACCAACCCCCACTGTTGGTGGGACCAGTAGATTAACAACAATAATAACAAAAAATAAAAAATCGCGCACTAACAGGTAAGTATGAAAAGTGTGGCACCAAAAAATACAAATTTATTTCGTCTAGCTCAAAGACAGGAGGTGATATAGCTGCTTCTTTGGGAAAATTACCAGGGACTTCGTGGGCGAAGCATCTCAGGGAAAAACATTTACCCAGATACAATTATTGTGGTCCTGGAACTCGACTTGATATCCGACTTGATGAATGAGATCAACCAAAACCTAGTGAGTATCCAATAAATAAGATTGATCAAGCGTGTCATTTTCATAATGTTGAGTACAAAGACAAAAATTTACAACAACGGCATCTCGCAGATATGAAGTTGATTCATGCGTTAAATTCTATACCTGATAAATCTCTCAGAGAGAAACTTGCCAGTTTTCTAGTGAAATCTGCTATGAAGGGTAAACTAGTGCTAGGGGCTGGTAATTCATTATATAACTATTATAATGGAATCTGCTTATCACAGCCCAAGAGGATATTGGAAGGGCAGAGCAGCGATTAGTAAATTTGCTGAAGTAGCAAAAGTCTCATGTGTTGTTGCTGCAGCGTAATTAGCACGACAGGCAATATGGCAAATCTATCTTCTTTCACCTAAAAAAAATTTCACTACGCGTATTTTGATGTCAGCGTTCCCAAAGAAGTTCATGAAGCAGACATTTTGTTTTTATCACATAATACTATTAAAACACGTGGACGTCAATCACGGACATACAATTACGCATTAACTGTCGTTGACGTTGGAAGTAGATATAAAGGAGCAGAACTATTTTCAACTAAAACAACATCTGAAGTTGCATCTGCGTTTGAACGAATTTATCAACGAGGACCTTTGCAATGGCCACAGTTGCTCCGAGTTGATCCTGGCAAAGAATTTCTTGGTGCAGTATCATCGCTGATGAAAAAGCATAATGTCAAAATCAGATGAGGACACTACAGTTCATCGTGATCAGGCAATAGTTGAAAGATTTAATCGAACACTCGCTGAACGGTTATTTGGATACCAGCATGCAAAGGAAATAATTCAGAGCGACATGAGATCTCGAGAATGGGTTACAAGATTACCAAGTGTGATAACTGCGTTAAATAATGAAATCACTCGTTCAATTTCTATGAAACCTACTGTTGCAATTACAAAGAAACGTATACCCCTTAGCGATGGCTACGGACAACGACGTGACTTTTCAAAACAGCCAGTGTTAGGTAACGTGACTGTCAGAGATTTATATGAACCTGGTGAACTTGAAGGGGGTAAAAAAGGAGAAACTGATGCTATATGGAGTGTGACTAACCATAAAATTTCTAGCGTGGTTACATCTACGGGTAGACCTGCAATCTACAGACTGGATTCGAATGCTCCTCAACGTGGATTTGTACGTGAACAGTTACAAGAAATTCCCGAAGACACACAATTACCACAATTACCACCGCGCTCACTTTTGTAAACTGGCATCCCGACGTCGCTTACATTCAAAACAGGTCAGCATCACATTTTCGCGCGTGTGACCAATGCTACTATTAATAATATCTACGGTAAATTGTCTTGGATTATTATTTGAATATTCCCACGGCATATTGCAGTTACAACTTGCACAATGATTATTCTGTCGTTGTTTTAGTGTTATAATAAATTCAGTATTAACATCAAATGTCCAATTGCTTATAACCAGATAGTTGTTTCCTTATTGCGCCATTGGTAACAGTTTGATTATTATTTCCTGTTTAATTCATAATAACCCTGTGCAGTTGAGATATTCTTCTAACTCGAGACACTGAGAGATAAACTAAATTTGACCATTCAATTCTATCATCGACAATCCAGATATTGTATCAGTAATAGTTAGTCCTTGTGACGAATGAATCGTTATAGCATATCCTAACTTCCACAGCGATTTATCCTTGATCAACGCGCTCTCAACAACATCAACATCAACCAAAACAATATCATTTAACACAAGATTTTGTTTTTCATTTGTTCCTGGAATTTCAACTTTAATATTCTGTAGTCGAGTATCCGCTGGGCGATAACACAATGGTACTGGTAGATTTGAAATTTTTTCTTTATGTAACAAAAATAAGTTCTCTTGCAATTCATCACGAACTATCTTTCTTCTTGCAACTATTAAATCATTTGGTATCCATAAATTCCAAAAATCGTTCACAGGAGTTTATGGAATTATTTCATGTATTATATCGCATTGTATTCTATCTGGCTTTAGTCTGATTAATGTTTTAAATTCTTTCAGAGGTTCATCAATAGCTCTATGATCATTGGTTATCTCCTCATAATAATCCACAAACGTTTTTAACCACTCGTGCGGAGACTGCAGAACGAAAGGTTGCGGCTGACCATGATCGTTCACATTATCACAGCAGTATTGTTTTGTCAGTAACCAATCAGGAAATACTTTTAATGTTTCTAACGATACCGTACAAATTTCATCCCAGATGATAATCCGGGGTATATATTTCTCACCCATTTGCTCAGGTGTCCACGTATCCCTGTACCATCTGAAGAAACCATGATAAGTTTGTGATTTTACTCGTCGTTCATTTATTTCTCTGGCTAGTCTGTGTGTAGGTGTCAGCACAATCATATCAACGGAGTTCTTCAAACTCCGACGAAATAATTCAATGGCACGTGTTGTTTTTCCAGAACCTCCAGGCCCATTGAGATAAATGGTTTTATGTCTGGCCACAGGATCAAACACAGACGGTGCCGATGATTTTAATATTTGATTGTCATTCCTGTAATATATTTCCCTGATTTCAACGTCTGCAGATTCGGAATAGTCAAGTATATTTTCTTTATTTATTCTCTATGATCCCCATTCACCATTACCGAGTAGCGGTTTTAGTAAATCTAAATATTTTTTATTTATATAAAATGAATCCGTGGCAACTCTGACCTCGTAACGAGGGAATCTCTTTATTATCGATAATAAATTTATGGAAAAGTAAGCGAGCATAGAAGATCTTAAATGAGTGAATTGGGGTGACTCACCATCAATATAGCTCACGATTGTACCTAATTTAGACCCGTCTGACAAATAAGCATTACAGCGACTTATGAATGTTTTTGGGGTTTTTTTTACCGTTGTATCAGCAATTATAAAATCGAGTTCAGCATCATCCATAATTAATCTTGTGCACGCTCGTTTATGATCATATGATCCTCCTTGAGAAAACTCACCAATTATTTTCCTCCCAAGATCTTTTGCAATTTTATTTTTATAATCAATCATATCAGGATTTTCATCCGGGGAATATTTCTTTTGCTGTGGTAACCAAACTTGTTTCTGCGGACGATACGATATAATGGCTTCGTTTACGTTCAACGACACTAAAATTCCTGTATCAAGCATGTACCGTAATAGTACTATTGGAGCCCAATATTTTTCTGAGAAATGTCTTCCAAACCAAGCATAAATAATCGGATGCAGATTTTCCGCAAACTCAAATGACTCTATTCAAGCAAATCCAGCTAAGTCAAAATTTGGTAAGAGTCCGTTTATCGCAACTCTGGTCATCTCGTGTGTGGGATGTCCGAATCTTTTAAAGTATTTAGAACATTCTCCGTATCCAAGAAAACTTCCAGGATAACACGCCACCATATCAACCGATAATATATATCGCTATAATCGTATTTGGCATTCCATCATTCGCCGTGCCTGTATTCGACACAACTCTTCTGGATGTCTTCAAGAAATCCTCATCGTGTCGGTTTCCATGAATTTTTCTCTTGAGCAAAGTGAGCCGCAACTGATGGAACTGTAAAACAATTATTCAGTAATTGTTCTACTTCGACATTGTCAGAATTATATTTCAATGCAAGATGTTTCATTTTTCGTGGAGAGATTCTTCACGATAAATTTATCCGTTAGGCCTTACAAACTGATCGTAATACGAATCTGAACTTTGAAATAACCACACGGATACAGGGTCACTCTTACTAATATTTTTGATAGCGTCCAATATATAATCGCTGTAAAATTTAACTGTTCTATCCCGTGGAAATATTGTTACTGCCACAGTCCATGCATGTGCGTTATGATCAATGATTGCTATAGGGGTTCCATTTCTTGAATCGAAAACTTAAATTTAGATTTTGGTAGTTTGTCAAGATCGAATCTTGCTCTGGAAGGTTCAATTGCGGATAATCTCTCAAATTCCTCCATACTATAACTAAGGCAAAATATATGTTTAATTAAGTTTTAATTATATATATATATATACATATATATATATATATATATATATATATATATATATATATATATATAACATATATATATATATATATATATATCTATATATATATATATATATATAATGATACAAGCAAATAACAAATGCAAGTGCTTAATGATAGGATTTTCTCTTCCTTGTAATAAATCATGCCTAAATGAATTATGTGGTGTTCACATGCAAAACTTTCGCAAGGGGAGTCTTTGACAGAAACCGTGTTTACGATGCGGTGTTGGTGTATGAGGATAAACTCAGTTGTGCGTACAGTGGGTTGGTAAAAGATACAGAGTTGAAATGATATTATAATAAGAAATATAACGCCCTGATATCTCCCATAAAGCCTGCCGAAGACTATCTCGCCAGATATTCAAAATAATCATTTAGACAAATAGTATCACTATACAATTGGAGCAAAATGAATTTGTGAAAATCCCATAATTAAAAACTACGAAGCGTCTCGTGATGGTGTCATCAGAAACTGCAGATTAAAAAATTCAGTTGGAAATGTTGATAATACTGTGTATTTCAGATTTAATGCTGGAAGAAAAAGATATTACTCCCATAGGTTCGTGTTCGAGTGTTTTCATCGGCTCAACGAAGACGGACTTGTGATCGATTAAATTAATTCAAACCCGAGAGATAATTCTTTAAATAATTTGCGTGTTGTTACACAAAGTCAGAGTTATAAATTCGGAAGATCTTTCATTAGTTGCAATACTCCTAGGTCGATTATATCCACAATACAGAGACAGATGAAGAAATAATTTTCCCATCGATGAATTCTGCTGGTAAATATTTTGACATTTGCAGTGCTCCAATACGTTTTCTTGCAAATAATTTAAGAAGATCAGCGTATTGAAAGAAATTAGAACAAAAGATCAAATTTCGGTATGCACAATGAAGCGAGATAACTCCGTCATCGCTGATAGAGTAAGTGCGTAGTTGTCTCCCTTGTACTGCGTGCATGACTACACATTTATTCACTTATATATCTAATCCATCAAACATTGAAGTCTGAGGAATCTTGCGTATTTTATATGATCAAGCACAAATATCTCAATTCCATTGACGTTGTCAATGATTTTATTCTTGGACATTGTCAAGATGATATTGAATTCCATGATAAAATCACAACGAACGGCGCTATAGTAGATTTTACATAAGACGTGTGTGCGATATAGTCATTATCGGGGTTTTTTTTTTTTTTTTTTTTTTTTTTTTTTTTTTTTTTTTTTTTTTTTTTTTTTTTTTTTTTTTTCTTTTGTTTAGACTGTAGCATGCGGACAGAGTCGGAATAATATAGATCCATGCATGATTTCTAGATAGTTCTGCCTTGATGAAATCAAGCGTTGATAATACGGTATTTTAACCAAATTCAGAAATATGTAAAATTGCAGATTTCGCGATTTATTTTATATTTTATTCAGAATCTGTTTATCACGGAATCGTGTATATACTTATCGCCGGTGTCATAGGGTTAGGTAACTATGTGATTATTTTTTAAACGTATATGTATAACTAAAGCTCATAGTGTAGTGGTTAGCGCTTCTGACTCTCATACTAGAGGCCCGGGTTTCGATTTTCCATGACTGACACTGTCGGTGGTTTCGCCCTGGGATGCCAATTTTTCTAATATAATTGGGGAAGTTCCCCTGTGTACACCGCCTTTCGCCATGTCAAACAACGTTGTGAGTGTGTTTTGCACTCGCCCGGGTTTGATTTGGGGGGTGTACATGAAAATTGGAACTCCCTAAAATAAACAACAGGATGATGTGAGCTCGTGACCTAGTGACCTCACTGAAGGGTATCCCAAACAAGGACATTCAGAAAGAATGTTCGCCGGTCGATGCCTCATAAAGTGCCTGTGGATCATAAGATAGACATTAACCATGAAGAGTGCCTATGGGCCATAAGAAACAGCCTTCCAAGTGAAAGGACTCTTAGGACCTTATGATAAAGGCTTTACTGGTCAATGATGGGACCCCGTGGAATGGTAGACCGATTATCATAGCTGTTGTTTATTTTTGAATTTATTCAGAAATATATCTTTATATATTTATATCAATTGAGAAATATATTATTATATTATTTATATTATATTTTATTAATTCAGAAATATATATTTATATTATATTATATTTATATTATATTAATTCAGAAATATATTTTTATATTTATAAATATTTATTCAGAAGTATATTAATTCAGAAATATACCAGAAATATATCTTTATATTAACTCAGAAATATATTTATAAATATGTATTCAGGAATATATTATTTCAGAATTATTTATTCAGAATATATTTATTCAGAAATAACTTTATTCAGAAATATTTTATTCTGATCACAATTTACCAGCGCAATCTGAAAACATTCAATTTTATCTGTTTTTTAGTAAAATTTTGATGATTTGTTGACCATTTTGCCCGTTTTTTCACGTGTTTTTTGGTCAAATATCTTGTTTTTTAGGGCGAAAACCCGAGGGGATTAACGGGAATTTAACATGGAAAAAACAAAAAATGATTTATTTTTTTTGTACCGGTTTTTTCTGGTTTTTATCCGTTGTTTTGCTAAAAATCCATGAAGAAATGTGAAAAATTGTACAAAAAACCAGGAAAAAAAAACGGTAAAAAAAAATCATTTTTTGTTTTTTTCCATGTTAAATTCCCGAGAATCTCCTCGGGGTTTCTCCCTCAAAAACAAGAAATTTGACAGGCGGCGCAGTTTCTGTATTATTAGTGCAAGATTCTGAAATATTCATTCTGAAATATTCACTCATTTATTCAGAAGTACTCATTCAGAAATATTTATTCATTCATTCTGAAATGTTATATTAAATAAATAATATATAATATAAAATAAATGAATAACGAAAACATCACCGCAATTATTACTGCTATTAAGCAACTACAAAATAACGGTACAAAAATATCTGATGAACTTGATCCTGAAAATATTATGAGTGATTTTGAATCATTACAATTTCGAAAATCCGATTATAGATTCATAAAGTTAATCTTACAGGCGATGTTACAATCACTGGTAGCAATCACGGATACGCAAGTAAAACTATTTGTTCCCCTTTCACGTTCAATCGAAAAGGTTAGGTCAGAGTTATCTCACGAATACGAAACGAAAAGAATTGTACCCGCTCGTATAAAACAGCTGAGAGATATGATGTCGATGACGGAGTCATTGAATGAAGTTGCGGAAGAGTTACTGGCGAAAGATAAGTCAGAGTGTAATAGCACCGATGGTGAAAGTGACTGTAGAGACGTTGACAACGAAACCAATGGTGTCATCTGTAACGTGGTACCAGCTAAACAAGAAGGATAATTCATTTCTGATCCACGTCAAAGATAATAATCACGGGGTTAAAAAAAAAATATTTTATCCTTGACTTAGTCAAGGCACATTTTTTTTTTTTTTGCTTCGTGTTTTCTACGAACGCACATGCAGGTTTACATTTAGTCTCTCTGACCTAAGGTCCAACAAGTGGCCAGTCTGGTCAGTAAGTTTGAAATATATCCGCGATAAGAGTGGATTATGACATTTTAGATAAACAACGTTGATTGGTTCTGATACAATCAAATACCCTGGGGGTACTTGAGGTGTAAATGGATACAGAATGTATCCTTGCTGGGCCTGATTGGATTTTTCAGCGTCGACTTGATAACTACCATCAATGACATCACATACTAGATTGACAGCGATCGTTGATGTGATATTGACGATGCCCGGTGAAACATGACGTTGTTTCGGAGAATACTTGATGGTGGGCCTACTTTTTTTCCACGATTCAAGAATCTTTGGAAAGCTTCCCCTGATAAAATCAATCATTAATTTTAATTCATCGACTTTAAGTCCTTCATATTCGTTTTCAATTTGTTTAATATCGAATCTTGTAGTTGATAAAGGTGCGTTAAATTCATATATATTTCTGACTATAACATATTTAACATAATCAATCAGTTAATATTTGATTCAGATGTTGGATTGATTCTATGATATTCCTTTTTATGTCCTCGTTGTAATATTGTATCAGATCAGCGACTAAGTTTTTAATATTAGTAAATGTCCGGTTAGATTCATCTATCATTAATTGTAATGTAATGACGATAATGCGTAAATCTAAACTTACTGTGCCATCTTTTTCATGAAATATCAAATCAGGAATTTTTTCTTGTCCATCAATAACAAATCTATCAATGGACCACGGATGATTATTTCGATAATCTGGAATTTTGAAAAAATTCCTCGCTTATCAGAAATTCGTTTAGGCGTGGTTCTGGTGGCAGCGTCATTGACACCACCGGTGTAATCTCAGGCCATTCTAGCACTGACCTGATCGAAGACTGATAAATGTCAACAGCGTAATCCGGCGATAATATTTCAATGGCAGATCATAACGTTGGCTAGTGAACAGTAATGGCAACCTTTGATTCTTTTCCTGTGATAGATTTAATCCTGCGCTGAAATTCTTCATTGATCTGTTCTATTTGATAACTGCCCGTTGGAATTCTGACTACTTGCCAATCTGGAGTTCCATCGGGTTTATTTGTATTTGCAAATACTAATGAATTATTCGGCGGAAGACCACCAAACGATTTCGAATTGATATTTATCAACTGTGATAAAACCGTAATTGCGCTAATGCAATTTCGTTTGCTGGTATTGCAGTTGGAAAATTAATACTGAATTCAGGATTAGTTGAACTCGCTGATATCATTGTAGTTCCTACCGGAGCAGTATTAGTGACGATTTGCTGTAATATTTCCTTTGATGTCATTATTATACTATCATTATTCTAAATCCCTGATTTCTTCAGTCGTGATTACATCACCGTCGTCAAATACTTTATTGTAGATTTTTACCATTGCGCTGAATTCTTCACCGGATATTCTACCATTGTTGAATGACAACGAGATCAGCGATGATAGTTTGGAATATGCTGTTGTTGCTGTATGTAATTTTACCACATACTCGTGTAATTTTGTGTTCGTGCATGTATCTATCTTCTTTGCAATAATATTAAAAATACCCGCGATAGTTGTTGCTGATGAAACGATAATTGTTACAACGATTGGCACTGACGCTGTCAACGTTGACAATATTACACCGGTTCCAGCAATGAGCGCAAAAACTGAATAGACAACTATGTCAACGACAACCACACGTCGCAAATATTTTTTTTACTTTTATTGTAGAATAGTCGATGATATTTTTTAGTTTAGTTTGCCACGCACATACTTGATTATATCTATATCGCTGAACGTCAATCATTATACTATATTAAGTAATTAATTGAGGTGTTTCAGCTACAAATTCCAGACACCACCAGTAACACGCTGTGGTTAAATTTTTATTAGATGATTCCATCATAAACGTTTCTTCGGTATCTTTATTGGACACTACAGATACGGTTCCAGAAAAATGATCGGTTGAATGACGCCATAGATACGTGGTAAATATCCTAAATTTTGCAGAACTAAATACGGACAGCCTGTACACACCAGTGACCTCCGCGGTATGTCTGATAGTGTTATTTTGCGGTGTCCATGTTGATGATCCTGATGATACTGTGTACACGATATTGTTAATTTGTTTGTGTGGAATTTTAACAAGATTAGTTTTATTGATGATATTATGAATTCCACTCATAACATCGTTGATTCTTGCATTTATATCGGTGAGATTTTAGTCAATGGTTGTTGGACTTCCAAAAAGTTCATTAATGGTTCTGTTTACGTTTCTGCGAAAAATCAGAAACAGTTGTACTTCATTAGTAAAATCAGTTCTGAGTGTGATCATTCCATCGTTGATTGTAGCTAACGAAGTTGTCACTGGAATTTTCTTATCATGGACATATTTCTTCGTTGCAGCGTCGAGATTATCTGTTGGTTCTCCCACGTTGGTAATTTTCTTATTGTTCATTTTGAGAGAGCCGTGCATGTTATCACCGAATGTTGACAACTTATCATTGATCGACACTGCAGTAATACCACTAGGAAGAAGTTTGCCCTCTCTGTCATATTCAGCAATAAGGCCTTCTCGCGATAATCGACTACCAATAATAATATCGTTGATTGAAGTAGTACTCGTCTTCAATTTTCCTTCACGGTTTTGAAATATACAGAGTTAGTTTAGATCAACGTTGGCAAAATTGAGCAGTTCAGATAATTCATCACTGATCTTCCTTGTTACTCGCTTGAGTAAATCTTCACCTGGTGCTTGTTGGGTTTTGCTTTTAGTTGATCTTCCGTAAATATCTACCATTATATGATTAGCGATTATTTAAAACAGAACTTGTATATTCGTGTACAGCCTTATGGGGTGGTTTCGTTGATCATGATACAGCAACAAGTCTTGCTAGTGCTTCACGGCCACATATTGGTGGATCCGTTAATGTTTGTGTTGGTGACGTTGAATACCAGATAAGTATGTCACAAGTGATAGAATCACCAGTGACATACTTTAAAAATTCTTTTGGTGGTGCCAGTCCGTACGAATCGAAATAAATAATTCCACGTGGATCAATCGCGTATGCAACCCAATATGTACCACGGCCAGAGTTTTTATCGAGGTTGATTATTCCTATTTCAACGTTGTTTGGTTTGTGTGGTAATTGATTATGGCATAAAAACACCTCTGAAATTTTTATATTTAATCGCGTAGCAGCATCGAGTAAATCAAAATTGGTTAGCGGGAAAACCAGCGAGTCCCTGGAATTCTTAATCTTTTCCCGTATCGAGTTCTTGGAAGTCTCAGACCTAGACCTGTTCTGGATCGTTTTCTTTTTTTTTAATCCTTTCCCTGTTGCTTTCTTTAACGCCAGTCCAGCAGCTGTTCCAACTGCACGTAACGCAGCTGCTTTTGCAACAGCTGTGGCAGCAGCGGCTATTATTCCTGGAATAGCTGCAAGAAGTGGAAATATACCACCTGTCTTAGCAATGTTTTTGATGGCACCGGCACACAGATTTACGCGTATACCTATCTTTGATTGTTTGGCTTCACTGAAATACTTGAGCTGGCGTTGTGTCAGCGATAGTTTATTTGGATTTGTTCTCGCGCTAGTGATATTTTTGCTCCACATTTTTTCGCTGATGCTGACTACAGTTTTTTAATCTGACCAGGAGTCACGTTGGCACTAACATGATGATATGACATTTATGATATATTTCTGACTTCTAAATTAACGCTTCCATATTTTCTACTGGCGCATCAATAACTTTGATTCGTCCACCAACACCTTCAAGTAGCATCGTCTTATCGCTGAGTATAACGGCGATTGCTCTGTAATTAGCAATAGCTCCTCGCGTCACACGAGCTCGAAAATGTATGTCAACGACGGACTGTCTAAACAAATTCAAATGTTCCAGCGAAAAGTAATAAATCGGATACATCGTTGTAAAATCTAACTGTGATATTTGTAGAGCAGTATCAACATTCTGATCACGCCCCATAAACGACATCAATCAATAATATGCACGTGCAATATGATTTTGCTCGAAATTCAACAAATTATCTTCCGATGGTTCTTGATGTCCATTTATTCTCAATGAAACCTCGGAAACACAGAGTTTGTCAAATATCATTGTACTACGCGTTTGATCATTTACTCGTACAGCATCTTGAAGTGCAACGAATATATGTCGCGGCGCAATGATACCCTGTTGTTATGCTATCTGCCATGTAAATAAACCATTAATTGTTCTTTGAACAGTATCTGTGGTTGCTGTTAACCATGATAGCGTCGACTTACCGCGTTGCCCATGAAAGTGAGTAACAGATCTTCTTCAGATATCGCTGGAGTCATTACTTGCATCCACAATGAAAACTTTTTTAGAATTACCTTACCAGCATCACCGGCGGGTCGCCATATTGCATCGTCGTCGGTTGTTTTTCGTACGAGTACAATTGTATGTTTGGCTCCGAAAATAACTTTTCTAACGTGTCTGCAGAATCCAAAAATATGTGATAGTGGAATCGCGCAAGAAAATCTTCTGCTTCCACCCTGCAACATGGCTCGACGTGATCTAAATCCTAAGTTGAAATCCGGATCGACGTTAATAATCATACTTTGCGCATCCACATCGGCATTTCTAGCAAAGTTTCTTGGTCATTTTATATTCAGGATGATCAGAAGTATCCTTGGTAAACATCATTGATGGACCAGCTGATCTTGAATAATCGTCTCTGTATCTTGCAAGGCCAAGTATCGTCGTGGCAACGTCAACATCTTTTTGAATCGATTCAATATTTTTTCCGTCGATCATGTACGTGGCGCTGTCGAACAACGCCATGATGCCATTATTAACAAAACCAACACTAATATCAGCTCCATAGTGAGTATTATCTGCTTTTAAAATTTCACCTTCTACTTCGATGAATGATTCAGAGGGTAAGAAATATCTACTTGTATCTTGAACTTGTAATTCGATTCGTCCACGCTGATCTGGCTGTCGTGCGTCGTAAAAATGATATTGATAATCACGCACAGACTCATCCTTGAGAACTGGCGCATCCATGCCAAATGCGGGATCAGGTACACGTTTGAACATATTTATGTTATTGGTCATCGTCTAATAAGAAGACCACTTCCTGCCATCAGACTTGCTATGTTTTTGTTCCTTTTCATCGGTTAACTCTGCTAGTTTTCGATTTTCGGCTTGATTTATTATTTTACTAAAATTTGCAGGCATCACTCCAGTGCTGGGTAATTTTACTGGCTTAGATTTTCGTCGTACTAATCGTGGTAATCTATCCTTGATTGCAGAGAATGCTTTACTGGCAACATCACCAACAGCACCAATACCTTTTTCACGAACAACGTCAATAGCTTTCATTCCTAGTTGCTTTGCAATCGGTTTGCTTTTGGGGCTATCCTTCTAAATAAACCCTAAACAACAACACCGAGTCCATCTCCGTAGAATGTTTTATATATAAGTAATCTCGAATTTATCACCCTGACCATAGTTGGTCCACGTTGCGTGTATGACCATCTTATTATAGTAATTATATCTAATTGTTTAATCACTGTGATAATCATCGGCGATTTCATTAATAAGTTCACGGTAAACATTAATATCCATGATACCGCCTGTAAATAATCGTTGACACATAGCAGCTGCTTCATTAATAATTTGTGGAGAATTATTTCCGGCTCGTTTTCCACCAATCAAAATTTCTAATCTGTCCACGTCGGCAAGGACGTTAGTAGTATAGTGGGGTAGTCTACGGATAATGGGAAAATAGATTACAGACCCCCCCCCCCCCCCCCCCCCCCGTGTACCGTAGCCTCAAGATTTATAGCCTCAAAATATCACCCTGGGCACGTCTACGGACAAGATTTCTATGAACAAAATATCACCCTGGGTACGTCTACGGACAATGGGAATTTTGTATAGCGACTAACACACCATGGGTCAATATGACGTCACGGTACTGGACACTTGCAACAATGTAGCAAGTACCGTGACGTCATGCCACCTGTTTCATTTCTATACAAAGTGTTATGCATTCGCGTTCGTGTCAGTGGGTAGTAGAGTATGTTTTAAATTTTTTTAGGCAATAAAGAATAAATCTTTTCGAGGCAGTGGAGTGGCCCCGAAAAGGGCCTTTGGTTTTTGCTTCTTTTGTCTCCAGTTCTTCCACCAGCTTCTTATTTTCCAATGATTTTTTCTTCGTCTTTTTCTTTTCTTCGTCTGGAGTCCAGTCTGGATGTGCCATGTCTCTAAATTTGTTCTGTATTTTCATCCACTTTATGTTTAGTGTTACAAAGTCCTCTTTCTTTCTTTGGTTTTCCTTCTCCTTTCTCTCTTTTGTCCAGGTGTCTTTTATTTTCTTTACCTCTTCTTTCATTACTTTTTTCATCTTGTCTTCTGCTTTTATTAATTGTTGTCAACCCCACTGGACAAAAGACCACTCTGACCAATTAAATGTATCTTGGAAGAATCTCCTCACTTGGATGACAAGATCAAGGGCTTCCTTCAATGTCCCCACTATTACATGCTTAGGCTTGATGAATCCTCTTATTTTTTTCCACCTCCTCTTCTATCATTCCAGCCACCTGATCCCTTGCTACTTTCAGGCTAGTGACTTGACTGGTCACAAAGTCTTGGCTGCCTGGATAGCTCCATTCCTTTTCTATCCTTTCCACCACGTAGGCTGCATCCATCATCCAAAAATAACTGTCTTAATTCATTGAACAAATTCATTTTTTTCATGAAGGTATTGACTAGTCGACGCGAGTAGCCAGACCGACGAGCGTTCTGCATTATATACGTCAAGTACAGATGTGAAAGAAAACATCCCTTACACTCACTTCACATATTATATACTATCAACACCAACGAACGATAATGCATAAAACATACCATATTTGCTATCCTCACAAACGAATGAGAAAGCATCAAACACACCATATATACGATCCACACCAACGAACGAGAATGCATAAAACATACCACATTTAGAATCCTCACAAACGAATGAGAAAGCATAGAACACACACCTATTTACTATCCACACCAACGAACGGGAATGTATAAAACACACCATACCTACTATCCACACCAACGAACGCGAAAGCATGAAACACACACCATATTTACTATCCACACCAACGAACGCGAAAGCATAAAACACACACCATATTTACTATCCACACCAACGGACGCGAACGCATAAAGCACACACCATATTTACTATCCTCACAAACGAATGAGAAAGCATAAAACACACCATATATACTACCCACACCAACGAACGAGAATGCATAAAACATACCATATTTACTATCCTCACAAACGAATGAGAAAGCATAAAACACACAACTTTTTACTATCCACACCAACGAATGAGAATGAATAAAACACACCATACCTACTATCCACACCAACGAACGCGAAAGCATGAAACACACACCATACCTACTATCCACACCAGCGAACGGGAATGCAAACACACACACACACACACACACACACACACACACACACACACACACACACACACACACAAACACACACACACACACACACACACATACACACACAACAGTAAAGTAATGTTTATAGTCACACTACTCTACATTCACACAAATTGGCACCTTGAATAGTCTCTCTTTTCTAGAGATTTGGTTAGCCCTGAGAAGGGCTGTTTTTTTAACTTCAAATACACCTGACTAATGGTGACATCTCCCTGGGCGAGCACCACACACGCAACGTCGGCTCCAATCCTGCTTCCAATTGATGTTTGTTCTTGGGAGCGCAGAGGGAAGTTGACTGGTTTCAGATCCCCAATCTTCAGTTTCTAGGATTCTGAAGACTGCCCTCTCTCTTCTTCTGTTTTGTAGCCGGGGATGATGTTGCTGCGGCTACCATTCTTGCCGCTGTCTCTCTAATTCCTCCAAAGCCTCCACCTCCTAGTTTTCCATCTGAGGGGCAGCGACTCTTGGTAATGGTGGTTGTGGTTGTGGCTGTGGCTGTCGTTGTGGTAGTAGTGCTTGTGGAGGTATCCTCACCTCAGGTTTAACCTCACACAGAGGTTTCATGATGAGGTGAGGCAGGATTCCTCTTTTCTTTTCTTTCTTCTTTTTTTCCTCCTCTTCCTCAAGTCTGGCACTTTCTGCAACGGCCTCCATGACTAGCTCATCCAAAATGCGCCTGGCATACTCCAGGTACATTTGAAGTTCAAGCAATTTAGCAACTCTATTGCTCATTTTGTTAATGTTGTCTCCTTGACGATGGGTAGCCAGACTGACGAGCGTGCCGATTTATATTCCTGGACCACGGACGTGAAGGAAAACATTCCCTGACACCAAAACTTACCATTACATCAAACGCGCGGACCTAAAATAAACACTTACGTTGCCTTTTTTACTAACAAACACAGATATACATTATTTGACAAGACACAGAAACGAAGGATGAATTTTTTTTACTGACAAAAGAAACCAAGTGCTTATAGACACACTTCTATTTGTTTTAAACATACAAAAACACAAATTTGTTTTGGCAATTGAATTAGTATATCTTTTCAAGAGTAATGGGGTAGCCCTGAAAAGGGCTGTTTTTTGTTGACGGGAGTGATGTCAATCTTTTTTTACCGTCTAAGATTGCATCCCCGTCTGGCAGCAAGCTTTCCAATACGATACGGCCTGCGTCTGCGGAACGATAAGGAGAGCTCTTTGGTGTCCACACGGCAGTCCACAAAGCCTCTGTCTGGTTCTTGCTGCTGCTCTTGTTGTTGCTGTTCTCTCTGTTTCTGAAGTCTGTACTTCTCTGTCCATTCTTCTTGTTCTTTTTTGATTTCCTCTCTAAAAACCTCTTCTACTAGGTTTTGGGCTATGGCTAACATCCTGACATTCTCTATCTCTTCAGGCTTCGGTATCAGGTTTAGCCTGACACGATGTAAATTGAAGTAAGCTTCGTTCAGCTTGGATAGTCTGGAAGGTATCTTCATAGATTGACGAGTCAACAGTGGATGGCCAGACTGGAAACCAACCCGCTTTACAGGGTTTAAACGCGGACGTAATAGAAAACATCCCTACTTGGTTTTTGTTGAGTTGGAACGCTATGATAGCGAATGTCATGGTGAGGGATAGAGAAAAAGTCAAAGAGCATATATTCACAGCGTTTTTTGAAAACAAACGACAGACACATTTTTTTTTTTCAAAAACACAACATTTTATATTCAAATAAACAATCAACTACTAACAACTAACAATTAACAACAACGTCAAACGAATTATTTTTGACAAGGTTGACAACGTTGTGAAATCATGTGAGATTTCCATTGATGGAAGTCATGAGGCCATTGTTGTACACTACGTTTCCTAGCTAAAGACAAAAGATAGCCATAATGGTCACAAAACAATCGATCTACTTTCTCATCGTTTCTAGAAGAGTGACGATGAAAATAAGTCACTAAATGTTCTAATGGATATCCAAGACTGCTTTGATGAAGACAATACACACAATATTGTCCACACACCATGGAATCTGAACCTTGTAATTTCACATTATTGAATCGTGTCGTCTAGGCATTTCTTCTCAAAAGCTAATGATGTCGTCTTCCAAAGGGGATAATTCATACGAATCAAACTATTAAACGCAATCCTCTTGAGGGAAGTAGAGGGCAACCGAGAGAGTTCCCGGGAGATGGCTTTCGTCCGTGTTGATGACATAAGCCTGATGGTCTTGAGGTTTGCGATGAGGTAGTTCATCTTTAGCGCACACGACAGGATTCCAAAAAGCAGTATACGAACTGTTATTCAAAATGTAATAAAGTTCCCAGGTATCCATTTTTTCTTGGTTTTTTTCACAGGTAATGATAAGTCATCAATTCAATCCTGACTTTTTGTTTGAAACGCTCTGTCAAGTAGCCGTTTCTTCGCTTCGTCTCCGCACTCTGGGCTAAGAGAGATTCAATGCGATAGATCTCTAGAGTAGTCAATGGAGGGCAGGTATGATCACGCAAGCAACCACTCATGCAACACTGCTTCTTCCGAGATGAGACTTCAAGCGTCGTCCAGATACTCGTCCAATTTCTCTTCTTGACTCATCATCATACATTTCTCGTGTTTAATTTGACTGGGGTGATCGTTTTGATATCCATAACAATCTTTCTTACTCAACTCCGTAATTTTATTCGCCAGGTGTTTGGCAGAACACGACACTAAATGTTCTTCTTGTTCTGGCCATCTAAACGTGACCACTACCTCGTCGTCTTTGTCTTGGTCTTGGGTTCTGTTTCCATTCTATCCTCCCATTTCATGTGCGAAGATTCTCTACCGTTCAATGAGGGATATGAGTCTTCCATTGTTTCTAATAGTCTAGAATGACTTCTCTCAAACTATTGATTTCTATGGTATTGTCGAATTCGGCATACAAGATGACGTTGACCGTCTCGGTGAGAGCTTTTGCAAACTGAAGTTCCACACGCAGTTGACCAGATTTTATACGGTGGAAATGTCCCTTGTCGCTGCCTTGGTCTGGAGTGAAATCAAAGGCCCACAAAGTGTAACCTCCTACATAATCTTCGTACGAAATACCGTGACTGGTGTTGGTTCCTAGTTGTCCGGTAGCTTCGTACAGGGACATGCAGCAATGGTGAACGTTTTCACTTCTACGCGTCGTGTCGGATACACGGCGGTCGATCTGCTCAATGTATGACTGATGTCGTTTCCCGCTTTAGGTAACACTTCTACGCGGAGAAGTAAAGTCTGGCTTCTTGGATGATGGTTTTGTACTCGTTGGCATGAGCCATAAAATGGAAAGCGACACTGCTGCGATTGAGTCTCAGGCAAATATCCACTCCGTTCAGCAAATACTTTTCTTGCAACCACATGTCCAAATGCAAACGATCCATCAGTTCTAAATTACGACCCTGCAAGATTTTCTTTCGACGGTCGTTAAAGTCTACATTGTGAGGGTCGTCATCGGCTGTCAGGGCTGTGTCGTTAAACTTGATCTCACCTGCGGTGTCAGGTTTCCAAAGTACGCAAGCATCCAGATGAGTGTTCTTGGCCTCTTTTCCGTACGTCAAGAGATTTTCTAGGTACGCTAGGTAAGGGTAAATATCCATGCTACTGCTGACCAGTTTGTTATTCAAGTACAACTCCACTTCGCTGAAGAAGGAATGCATGAAATTGTTGACGGGAGCTACTCTAGCATCGTCTCCCGGGTTGGTATTGTCTGTTTTGATCACTTTGAATTTCAGATACAAAGAACGGCTATTCAGATCGATGTAATCTTCTGGCTGTCCTTTGATTTCAAACTCGATGGGAGCTGAATCCGTCAAAGAGGAGACAGGATGAAATTCGACCCATTGGGATTCTTGCATTGTCATCATGGTGGGTGGCATGGCAAACAGATCTAGTTCCGAGTTGGAACAAGCGCAATACTCTCGGTGCATCATTTTCTCTGATTTTATAACCAAAAACGTCTAACTCTAGGACAGTTTTTCTTTTCTTAGTCTTTCTAGCTCTAGGGGTGTGAAGTCCTCTCAAGGGGTGTTTTCGTCGTCTTTTTCTGCCTTGTCCTTGCTGAGTCGTCAGGGAAGCAGGAATGTCTGACTCGGCAGCGCCCAGGGCATTTATAGGAGTTTCTCGTCGGCCCAAAATCTCTTTACCCGTTTAAAGCAAGACATTTTTGCCTGCGCTCAAGAAAGCTTCTTTGGGTTTTGGTTGTCAATGACGACATTTTGGAGAAATTCTTTGCCGTGCGTCAACTCAGCATCTTTCAAGGCTTGCAATTCCCGTGTCACCATCGGTTTCAAAACGGGAGCCACCGAACGAAAGGGCTGATTTTAGCATATCTCCTAAACCATGTCCTCGTTGTCAAGCGACTCCTCGTTACACAGGATACATGACTGACAAAAGGTTAGAGTAATCGTTTTCGAAAATGGAGTTTCACTGTGACTTTCCCTTTGGTGAATGGAATATTTTGTCCCAGATCTCCTTTTATAGTAATGTTGACAGTGTCGAAATACGACTTACAGACGGGCAAATAGTGAGGATGTACAAAGTCGCGGTAAACGTGAAAGTGTTTCCACCTTCCTCGTCAGCAGCAGTGGCAGAATCCACTTTGAAAGGAATGACACGCAGTAACGGTACGGAGGTGTGTCCCACCACGTTGTACTCCGCCACATTGGAGTACATAAAAATCAAATTCAGTCCTTGGTTCATGTCTACAGAGAATCTAAAATATTTCGCAAAATCCGAGTTACCGGTCAAGGCTGGTGTTTCGTTTGCAATCTTGATTAACTTAGTGTTTCCACCCAAAATATCATACAATAAAGGGCAAAATGTATTGGCTAATACTTTGTCCTCTGAAAATCCCATGAGTAGGGTACGAGCTATTTTGTGGTAATCGATCGTGACACTTTTTCTGGTTCTTTCCAAGACTTTACCAAACACGTTATTAAACCTGTCAGCAATAGTGTTCACCAAATGTTGACCACTAAAATAAGACCTTGAGGGAATTTTCAACCGATAAGTGGCTCGTTTAGTTTTGGGGTCTTGTGATTTCATAGAGTCAGCTGCACTGCTGCGTTCATCCAAGGCTTGTTGCACTTGCTCGTCATGAACTTCCACCGCAAAAGTGTTTAGCTTAGGAAGGCTATTTAGGATTTGTGTAGGGTGAATCATTACCACTAAAGCCACTTCCCAATGGGCTTCTTGATCCAAATGGATGGCCTGAGGTAATCTGGCCGGGTAACAGCACAAAGTGTTTTTGGGAAACATGTCCATGGAACTATCACTGGGTAACGTTAAGTAAAATTGGTTGTTCATAATTCCAGATTCTAGTGTCCGAGGGGTCGCTGGAAGTCAGAGGAGTGTCTGAAAGAGAATGGTTAGGGTGACTGTTGGATGGGTGACGGACGTTGGACGCAAGGCTCCCGTTGCTGTTTCCGTTAGAAGAATATTTCAGAGACGGATTGGGAAGAAGGTAACCAATGCGACTACTAAGTAAAATGGTCCACAATTGTTTGTCTCCTTGTTGCAAACTCAGATTGGCAATGGCAGCACCGATGACACAATACACCACAAAGATTTGGCAGAAAAATACGATTTGCGTTTTAGGCACACGTTCTCCACACCACACCCACAAGGGTTGCTTTTGTACATCTTGCAGAGAAGAACTGGGGGAAGGAGTGGTCAATGCAATAGCTGCGGCTGTGTTGAAGGGCATGATGATCATTTCTTTTTATAGTCGATGAGTTGCGAATCGTCGATCCAAGAGACAAAACTCGTCGGATATCCTTTCCAACGTACTTTCACTTCTTTGACACGTCGTATTCCCACTCTTCGGGTTCTTCGATCGAGAATGCTTTCGATCTCGTACACGTCGTCTTCTTTTTTGGTCACACGCTGTAACTCGGGCAAGTTAAACATTCCTTTTTACACTTCCCCGTTCATGTCTTCTAATTTATTTACGGGGGATGACGGCCACGCACACGTTCGGTGACACGAAACAATTCGGTGGTACAGTTGGGTAAGTAACTTTTGTCGAAAGTGCGTTTGGTTTTGCCAATGCGTACCCAATCTCCTGATGCCAACACTTCACCTTTCTTGGGGACAGTCACTATTGGGGACGTACCAAACAGACTCCCGAAGACGGTCACTTCGTTGTCAGGAGTCACTTCTTGGGGGCACGCCCAATGCTCCGATGGTAAGATTGGTTGTACGATTGGACGAGGTGTGGCAAGACGTCGATGTACTTGAGAGTGTGTTGATGCGTAAAATATTTCCACATGCGTTCTTTCAAGGTGCGTTGAAAACGTTCCACGATGCTGGCTTTGGTTTCGGGATTCTCGGTGGTGAAAAATGTATGCCACGTTTCTTCAATTCTTTTTGGAAATTCCTCCGCGTTGCACCAACATCTTTTTCTTTTGATCAATGGGTATTTTCTTTTGGACCATTTGGCGAAGAACGTGTCGATGTTTGGCTAAGCATTCTTTCTGGTGTTTAGACAAAGGTATTGTGCCTTTCAAGACATCCAGACAACATTCGCATACGGTATCGATGACGTCTTTGGAGGCAGTTTGAATGAGTTTTTTTCGCATGGGAGGAGGAGCTTTGGACAGGACGGACAACATGTCCCAATGTTTGGCTAAATGAGGTGGGAGTCCTTTCTTTTTCTTTCCTTTGGGGGGGGCAGAAGAGGAATGTCTTTTTTGGGGTGACACCTTTCTCTGTTTGTTCGTTGGTTTCGTGGCACACAGCAAACAATACATCCTTCTCTTTGGTGGCTCCTCTTTTTCTTTGGACGAGTGTGTCTTTTCTGGGTGTTACGTCTATGTTTGACTAAGCGTTTTTTCGGGTGACGAAACTGTCTTTTTCTTTTTCCTTTCTGGACAGGAGAACGACAATGAGGAGACATCTTTTGGTGTACAAAATACACTGAAGTCCATGACTCGACATGCATCCTTTTATCTTATTGTTTCTTTAGGAACATGTTCTCTAACTTTGCGGCGAAATTACCTACTGACTTATCCATATTAATGTAAAATCGTCCCCTTTGGTGGCTTCTCCTTTTTTTCTTTGGACGAGTGTGTCTTTTCAGAGAGTGACGTCGATGTTTGGCCAAGCGCTTCTTAGGATGGCGTGACTGTCTTTTTCGTTTTCCTTTTCCTTTTTGGACCGAAGAAGGAACACGATGGTAACGGTGTGTACTTCTTGAAGGGAACATCTTTGGGCGTTTAGCAGAACAAAAACACTGATCCGTATTGTTTGCCTCAGGTATTTTTATACTGGAATACGTCGCCACTGATTGTCTTTACGTCGTATCAACTTGATGACAGGCAACATAAGTCGTGGAGGAGTTCGCAACGGACTAAATCGGGACAGTTCTTGCTTGGACAAATCCAGTAAACTCTGTAGCACACCCGTTCTCTCTTGGACTTTGATTTTGGGGGCAGGTACTTTGTGAGCAGCGGCCACTGCCGCTAAAGAGGAAGAGGGTGTCACCGCTGGAGGAGAAGTTTTTGGAGACGTTCTCTTGCGGGTAGAAGCTGTTTTCTGTGGACTTTTGTTTTTCTTTTTCTGAGGCAGTGACCTGGCCTTGACACCGTTGCTCTTTTTCCTTTTCTTCTAGGTACGTTTGGGCGTGGCTTTTTTTCTTGGGGACAACTTTGGAGCATTAGGATCCCATTTTAAGAGGGAACCAATGATGACACCTCCTAGAGAAACGCAACCTCCAGGTTTCAAAATGATTTGCTTTTTGGTTTGAGTGTCCATGCGAGGATCGGCTAGCTGCGTCAAGGCTACGTTTTTTCTGTCAAAAAAAAGAAGAAAAAAACGTTTTGTTTGATGTGGAGTCTGAATGATGCCTTGCAGTAATTTACGTGCTGTCACCGTAAACCATCGTGAGACTTCTTTGAGACTAGCTTCTAAGACACGAGCACGTATTTGTGGATTTTTTTTCCGACTGATACCGTACAAGGCACGAATTAATTTCATGCGAAGATGAGACTGAAGGGACGTCATGTTGACGATGTGTGAGACAGAGCCAAGGTGACCGAGGTTTTAATAGACCTTTTTTGGTGGTTGTGATTAAGCCGACGAAATGGACGTGTACACAACAGGCCCTCCATCTTGGCACCTGTGGTGAAACAGATGGGTACGAAATCGCAAATAATCGGGAGTGGTGGGTGTTAAATCCACGAGTAAATAAGCGTGTGGAGTTTGAGTGGCATTGTCGTACGCATGAGTCAGCCAAAGCGTTCCTAGCTGTTTGGCTAAGACTTGTACTTGCGATTTATCTCTAGGGCTTTTAAACAACACCACGTAATGAGCATTGAGACTGATGGTACGATGGGCTTCACTTTGTTGAAACAAATTTTGCGTAATGTAAATGACACTGGCACTACGATGATCCCCTTTGCGCGTAAACCAGAGATTAATTTCTTCTTCGTCTTCTCCTAACATGTCAAAAATAACCAAATGAGTCTGACTAGGGTCAGACACGATCCCGTCGTCCTCCCCAGGAATGCCTTCCACAAAGACGATGGAATCGCCTTGACTTTATGATAATAATGAAATTTATGTTCGATCAAACGTTTGACAAGTTCGGTTTTGCCGGAACAGCTAGGTCCAGCAATGAACATGTTAAAGGGATGGCGAAGATACAAGGTCTCCCAACTAGTCCGATCTACGTGTTCGTCAATCACTTTGACAGAAGAGGGAGCAGAGACAGTAGAGGTATTGTTCGTAAAGAGTCCACAAGCAATCGACTGGTAAACAAAATCCCTAAAAGCAAGTCACTAAAACACACACTACACGACGACCCCAATTCGATGGACACAGTTCTTGTAATAGGTGTTGGTAATCCTCCACCGTTTGAATAGTGTCATTGATTTCCTTCCACGGAATCTGTTGTATCACGAATGAGAAAGGTCCTGGCATGGTAGTCCGTTTTTATACCCTCTTCGGTTTAAGGTAATAAGTGTACTTTTTAAACAACCTCGATTTTATTTTAGTACCGTAGTAAAACAGTTTAGTCACTAACTCACACACCACAGGTCGCACAGAAGTTTCCTCTTGAAATAGAAAGAATTGTTCTTGCAAAGATTTGTAATCCTCTAACTCGTCCGTTGGAATTCAATGCATTAGGTTCACCTTGTAAGTTGAATGAGTGGCATCCAAAAATTTATGAATTTTACGCGATTCATCAATGTCTGACCAAAGGAACACTTTCATCTGCATCAGTCCTCTTATACCATTTAGGTACCAGTGGTTCAAACATCGGTGACGTAACGGATGTAATGGTTCTTTGCGTTTCACTTGTATTTTGACGAACTCTCGGTAAATGCGTTCTTTCAATTCCACAGGCAAACCATGAATGTTCTCTTGTAAAGTATCCATAGCCATGTCAGTCAAACACTTCTCCTAGAGCAAAAGTAATGGATAAAGTGAGCAATTTCTGATCACTGCCATTCCAGGAATCGGTCAAGAATGTCATTAAAATCTTCAAATGTAAATGGTCTAAAGCGGAATATACGGAAGAACGCACCCTTGATCCAGAGAAATCTGACATGTTTGTTGACTTTTGTCAATTTCCTCTTGCGAATTTCTCGACATAAAAGTTCTACAGTCACAACTTGAGATTTGGCTCTGGCAAGTCATAGCCAAATGTCCTTGTAGATCTTCTCTTGCAATTCGTTTGGTAATGTTTGAAGATTATTTTTCACATTGGGTTTAAATAATTGTCTAGGGGTTGTCCAACGTTTGACTCCTAGCCACGTGGCTGGTTTCTTACACGACATGGTATGCCCACTTCACTGACGAGGTCCCACAAAAGGTAGGTAGTGATCATCCGGAAACCTTCGAGCATTTTCCAGGTAGACGCAATCTTTCTTCTCCCACTCGTGAAGTGACACAACACAACTGAAGCACTTGACTTTATCTCTTTCGCCCAAGCAGATATATCCAACTCTAGCTAATTCCTCGGGGGTAGGTCCTCCCAGATATTTTGGCCATTTTCCTCGGAAGGTTAGGATCCGACTTTCATAGTCACGGTATTCAGGCAAACGCACAGGGAACGAATATTCATCTTTCACAGGTTCATTTCGATGAGGGTACGGTGAAATATGTAGGAGTTTGCTCAGTTTTACATGACATCCGTAGGGTGGTAGTCGCATGGTTTCATAAGGATGACATCTACCTTGAAAACCAGTAGAGTGAAAAGGTGTACGACAACGAGTGGCATCGCTTTCGCATCCGTCAGGTTTGACACGCACAGCATCACTTTCCATGGTAGGTATGGTAGTAGTAGTTATAGCAAAGTTCCCATGATGATGTGGTACAGAATCGCTAAGGTCACAGCGTACGACATCCCTGCCATCGCAAGGCACAGCATCGCACTCGAGTTTGCTCTTGCTTGATACTTGCTGTTTGAAAGGATTCATCTTTCTCGCTTAGCAATAGTAGTCACAATTAACTATCGGTCTTCATCGTTGTCCTTTTTTATATGCTGACCAATATCGTCATGACCGTACGGTAAAGTGAAGTGATTGGGAAGCCGTACTCGCTTCTGGTACACGATTTGATAGACTTTTTCCAAGGGTCGGCTAACAATTTGATATGTGGGTAAACGTACAATCTTGTGCGGCTCGTGGGTGGTCACTCTAAAATTTCCATCCTGACCAGACTGCAAAGCTTCTTTCAACACGCCAAAGTTCTCCAGTTGACTGGATTCGATAACTGAGAGTCAATCCTTTCACTTTATACTCCGTGTGCACTTCTCCTTGTGGGTCACGGTATTCGTAGCCGTAATTTTTGGGACCGCCACTTGCAAAACTTAGAATCTTATCGTCGGGATGCTCGTCCGTCCAGGCTCCTAAACGGTCTCCTTCGATGACAGTGTGAGGTTGACACAGACGATCGATTTAAATGCAACTGTCCGTGTCAAAATACAGCACACGATCTCCTAACAGTTCTAAAATTTCGTACAGTCTTAAGCGAGCATGGGCTGTCACGTAAGCCGCAATGATGACATTTCCAAATTCGTCGGCTTCTACAAAGCCCAGTTCTTCTTTGTAATTGACTAAGATCAAGTCCTCACGAACGACGTCCACGTGTTTCATGTATTTGGTTTTGTCGCGAATCATCTGGAAGTAGCGAGAAGGTTTTGTCAAATACTCCATCTTGGGTAAACACGGTCGTTGTGCCATTTTACCCCACAAGCAATTTAACATCACTTTGGCAAACGATCGCCTTCCTTCGTTTTTCTCGATGTAGTCTAAAGTGATGCCTTCCTGCTCCCAGTATTTGTGTTCGGAGGTTTTTTTTGGTCTTCGGAAGTGCAACAGCAGGAAGGAGACCCGCTGACTTCTTGTTTCAGTTTCAAAAAGGCATTCACGTAGTCTGCGAAAATGCCTTTCTGAGTCTCGTCGCCCGTGTGGTATTTTTTCTGTCTTTGGAAAGTGGTAAATTTCGTACACTTCTAACAGTTGGTATCCCAGGTCCAGAGCTTTGAACAATTCCACGCTGACCCATGTTCCCGTCAAGGCGCGTTCTTCCTGAGTGTGCTGACAAGGTCTGTCTTGGTTGCACATTTCGGCACAAGTGCGGCACAAGGGAAACATCAGTTTTCCTTGGCAATGGTGAGGTAAAACGGGATGGTACAAGTACGTGGGAGGCAAAACTTTACATTTGATCAATCGTTCGTATTGGCGAATGTTGTCCAGGTCAGTGTGTTCCGTCAGCAAATGCGGGTGTCCTGCGGGAAAGTGACAATATTTGCACACGTACGGATACAGAGAGCACATGTCCAAGTATTTGATTTCCTCTCCTTTCTCTTCGTCGGCTTGGTACAGCAAACAAGTCGCATTCGTCCGTCCTCCGTACAAACTGTTCCTTGGGTTCAGTGGGTCCAGCAGCTTGTAACTTTCCACGATGCGCTTAAACTAGGCAACATTTCTACCACTTGGTATCCTTGCTCTTCTAACTTCAAGCGTCGCTGAAAAGTGGTCTGGTACAAGTCTGCCATTGTTCGTTGTAAAAACTGATTTGTCGTCTTACGTTCAGGGTAGTAGATGGGACATCTGTGAAATAAGCACCTGTTAAACTCATACACGATCTTGGGGTTTTCTAAGTCCCAGCCATCCACCGAATACCTTCCGATGGTCTTTTCGCCTCCTCCGTTGCGAGCATGTTGGATCCATTTGTCTTCCTTGTCGCACTTGTAATGTAACCAGCGTAGGGCTTTGACATAGTATTGACGTTAGATAAAATTGGTTGTTTGAGGACTGATGACAGCCAGGGTGTTTTCGGGCATGAATCGTTGGCGTTACACTAAGGAACACGCTTTGGCAATAGTGCAGGCTTCCTTCATAGGATAGATCCCTCCGTGTTCCATGAACAGTTCTCAAAATTTTCCACAGCAACACCGTAAATTGTCCACGTCGGAACGACAATATTTTAACATCTCTTCCTGAAAGTCGAAGGGGTCCGAGGCGTGAGTCTGGTACAAAGCGTAGAAAGCTTCTCGTTGTTAGGTGCGCATGTTATCGGGGTCGTAGTAGTGAGCCTCAGGCAAATGGGGTAGAACGGTGTGTTGATTGGCTTCGGTATTGAAAAAGTGTGGAAAATAGCCTTTGGCCATCTCTGTCATTCCAAATGTTTTAGGCATGCGACTCAAAGGCATGGCCAAGTAACTCATCGAATCTTTAAACTGCACGTGACCCACATGCATGGAAATGATTTTGGCTCCGTTCAAAATGACTTTAGGACGTTCGGTACTTTGTTCCGTATATAATCTGAGGAGAAATTGTCCATCGTATCCCGAAAAATTGTGAACCATCACCGTGGAATAGCGATGACAATCTCTGTAACGTTCGATGTCTTCTTGGCTCCACGTCTCGTCGATAGGGTCTAAGATTCATTGGGCGAAATCGGTCAACGTGTTTGGTCCCCGAAAGATTTTTTCACGTCCTCCAGGAATCTTGCTACAGTGAGGGCAATGAGTCAAGATAGGCTCTTGGATGCACTTCTCACACGCTCGGTGAGCCACACAGAAATTAGGAATGTGAATGCCAGTCTCTTGCATGCATTTGAAATCGAAAAAGATGAAATGACCTTTCTTCTGGTCATTATCGTCTTCTTCTTCATTTTTGGATTGGTATTTTTGAATGTAGCATTCGTGTTCCAAGTCCACGACTTGGCGACAAATGTGACATCGTTTCTTTTCTGAACAGACGTGCGCCTTGGCTTTATTGGTACGTATGCCTTGTCCACAAGTAGGGCACAATCTCAGGAGCTGACAAGCACTTTTCTGCTGTGAACCTTGCGTTTTCAGATGTTGTTGGTAACAAGTTGGACCGACAAAAGTGCGCTCACAAGCTGGGCAATGCACTCGTTCTTGACCTTCGTCTAGACAGGGTTTAGAGGCCAATGATCCTGAGCATTTCGATCCACAATGCTTCTGTTGCTCTCGATTGTTATAGCCATAGTCACGTTTCTCACAGTAATAACTGTATCCCAGGAATGCAGTGATACTGGTAATGGCATCGAAATGTTCATCGTGATGATAGACGTGAATGTATTTTCCGTCTTTGAAATTTTTGCCTCGAAACAACAGAGGTCCGCGCACTTCTTGAGGGTGCACTTTCAAGGTGTAGCGTGGAGCAAGACGTCTTGCAATTTTTGCATTTCAGGAATGCCGCAGGGTGTGTCTTTGGAAAGACCAGCTTGCTGTAACAGGAGTTCTGCTTCTCTTCGTTGTTTGGCTCGGCTAGATTTTTGAATAGTTTGCCAGGCTCTTTTCCATTCTACCGTGTCGTTCTTGTCGGCATACGTTCGTCCCACCACGATGGCACGGCCTAAAGAAATCTTGTCTTGAGGGTTGTTAATTCGGACGAGGCTCGTTTTGGTAATGTGAAGATCGTCCACCAATAACACCTTTTTACCTTGTCCTGTCCCTTGGGGAAGAGAAACGTGGGTCTTGAACAGTGTCGATTTTCCATCGGTGATGTGAAACTTGACGTTGGATTGCTGATGGACTGCTAAACTCGATCCAAACGGTGGACTTCAAACTGTCGTGATGAATGGAAAGTCACAAGCGATCGTCTTCTTTGGCTTCAAATTCCCGTTTCAGTGTGGTTAACAAAGAATCCCACACATCGGTGATGGACCCTTCTTCTTTCTCCAACGGGACGTCGGACTTGAAATCTTTAAACTTCACCGCGTACGTATAGGCCGTAGTTCTAAATTTTCTGGAGGAGCGTTTTTCAGTCTCTCGAATGTGGTAGTACTTTTCAGGGTTTACTGGTGGTAATGGATTTTGACTTGGTGTAGACTCTCTTGGATTAGATTCTGGATCACTCATTTCATCTTCAAAATCGCTGGCATGAATTTGAGCCAAGACTTCAGCTACTGTGCGAGGCGATAAATCACGTTTCTGCCTCTTACTTTCTTCTCCTTTCTTTACGAAATGATGCGATAGTTTCATCTTGACTGCAAAAAATCAAACGACAACGTCTGAAACGCCGTAGACCCCTATATATCCATGTCAGTCTTAGTGCATATATAAAGGGCTGGTGACTTCCCTCTCAGTATTCGTTTCAGTCTCAAGTTGACCACACAAATCGAACCTCTGATAGGAGCTTTGCGACGTGTCATACGAAAGTTTTCTTCAGACAAGCCGACGGACTACTCTCCCTCCTTTCGAGATAAAAGTCAAGATACATGCTATATCTCTCAGCAGAAAGGGCATTGGGCTACGGAATGTCCAGACCGTCAGAAAAGCAAGACCAGTGTCAGAAGAGACAAAAGTCAAGATACTTGTTATCATTGTCAAGAGAAAGGACATTGGTCTTCAGAGTGCCCTAAGAAACAACAGGAGCAGGAGGAGGATGAGGAAGAATAGGTGCCCTCGGCAAAGGAAGAACCCCGATACGTTCAGAAAGAGAAGACAGAAAAGAAAAGAAAACGAGAAAAAAAGTGAGGAAGAAGAGGAGGAAAAAACTGTAAAAGTGAAGAAAATTAGAAAACAGAGAGAGATAGTGAAAGAAGAAAAAAGACACAGAATAAGTCTATGAACTTTTTAAAAGTGTTGTGTTATGTTGTGTTGTGACATTGGATGTAAACATTTGTACCAGAATAGACCAGACTGAAAAAAAACGTGTCTCTTGGTTTTGATTGTTTAGAATAATAAGGACCTACACTCATGCACTCACAACACGTATATCATAGGGTTAAACAAGGGATTTTGGAGTTTTAATTGATTTTGGCAAAATGAATATTATCCCTTTTCCAAAGAAGTGAGTGGCCCTGAAAAGGACCGTTGGGTGTTTGTTTTTTTCTTAGAACAAACTTAGGAACGAGAAGCAATCAACTTTAACTGCCTTAAGCCTTTCTCACGGCCAAGGACTACTTTTGTACTTGCTCCCGTCGATGATTTGGTAGAAATCACTAAGGGTGGTGTCTCCGATGTAGTAACAGGGTTAGACTGTTTGGCTCGGGAAGGACTTTTTCTCTTGGGTCGTAATAAAGAAGTCTGATACATTTGTTTCAGACTACTTAACTTGGCCAAAATGTCCAAGAGCACCGTTACCGTTTGAGATTCACTGTTCTCCTTCTCTCCTAGACCTTGTTTCTTCTCTGCTGCTTCTTTCCTCTTCTTCTTCTCGCTGTTGCTGTTCAAGGAGAAATGCTTGTTCTGCCTCTTTATGCTGCTGTAAAAATTTCTCCAATTCTTCTTTCTGTCTTTGTTTAAAATCATCGACGTGTGGTAAAGAAGGAGAAGGTAGCGAAGGTACTGGTACTGGAACAAATTCTTGCGAAGAGAGAAAATCTATTAAATCCCAATTGAAATCGGTCACTTCTGGAAGTAGCGCTGTGTTAACTTTGGTAGCCACTGCTATGCTATCGCTTCTCGTCTCCACAGCCGGTGCAACCCAATTCATCGTCTTCTTAGTTTCCGTCATGTTTCACAAAACAGTGCCACATCGATTCACTGCACACAGACGCTAGCGCACCTATATACGGAATATGACGTCACAGGTAGCTCTCTTCGGACTGGAAAACAGACTCCGTGAAGTGACTGATTTCTTTTTGTAACGCATGAGTAGTATAGTGGGACGATATAGCGTCACGTAGAAAGTAATGCTAAATTTAGGGGGTTGTACCGTAGCCCCAAAATTTATAGCGTCACGTAATGGCAATTTTAACATGGTGGGACTGTATAGCGTCAAGATTTATAGCGTCAAAAGCACACCCTGGGACGATATAGCGTCAATGGGAATTTAACATGGGAATTTTAACATGGATGGACCTGTATAGCGTCAAGATTTATAGCGTCAGATGGTACACACTGGGACTGTATAGCGTCAATAGGATTTGAACATGGGAATTTTAACATGGGTGGGCCTGTAAAGCGTCAAGATTTATAGCGTCAAATGGTACACCCTGGGCCTGTATAGCGTCAATGGGAATTGAACATGGGAATTTTAACATGGGTGGGGCTATAGACGGACAAGATTTATAGCGTCACGTAGATCGTAATGTTAAATTTGAGGGGTTGTATCCTGGCGACAAGATTTATAGCCTCACGTAGACCTCTATGTTAAATTTAGGGGGTTGTACCGTAGCCTCAAGATTTATAGCCTCACGTAGACATCTGTGTTAAATTTGGTCGTTTTCACTATAGCCTGAAGATTTATAACCTCACGGGACATTACTTTGTAACCTACGGACAAGGGAAATTGAACATGGGGAAATATTGGGCCTGTCTAGCGACAAAAAGATATTGGGCCTGTCTAGCGACAAAAATATTGGGCCTGTATAGCGACAAGAGGAATGGAACAGGTAGGGTCTATTTTTAGCTACAAGTTTTGGTCAATTTCTGTTTAAAAACCCTTGTATGTATTGATAGCTACAACCTGTGGAAAATCCAAGTCTATATTTATAACCTCATAAATTTCTAGCTTCAGTGACGTCACTGAACTGGCTCACCTGAATACTCGATACTGTGTGACGTCACTCAACTGGCTGACCTGAATACGCGATACTGTAGGTAGGTGAAATGAATTGGATATGGATAAAGGGAGTTTTACAGGGACAAAGACCAATAGACACACAAAAGAAAGGGAGAAAGAAAAAATCCCAATATCTCCTATCCACACCAACGGTCGCGAATGCCTAAAACACACCCATATCTACTATCCACACCAACGAATACGAATGCATAAAACACACCCATATCTACTATCCACACCAATGAATGCGAATGCATAAAACAGACCCATAGACTATCCATACCATTGAATGAGTATAATATTTATTTTTATTTTGATTCTGATTCAAGATTATAATATTTATATTTTTTAGTTCTGATTCACGCATAAAACAGACACATAGACTATCCACACCAACGAACGAGAACGCATAAAACATACCCATAGACTAACCACGCCAATGAACGCGAATGGATAAAACAGACACATACCTACTATCCACACAGACGGGAAGAGAAGAAAAGCACAGACCATATCTACTATCCACACCAAAGAATGCGAATGCATTAAACACCACATTATCTACTATTCGCACAAACGCTAGGCGAACACATAAAACACCATATAGACTATCCACACCAACGAATGCGAATGCGTAAAACAGACACATACCTACTATCCACACAGACGAGAAGAAAAGTACAGACCATATCTACTATCCACACCAACGTACGCGAACGCATACAAAACACACACCATATCTACTATCCACACCAACGTACACGAACGCATACAAAACACACCATATCTACTATCCACACCAACAAATGCGAATGCATAAAGCACCACATTATCTACTATCCGCACAAACGCTAGGCGAACGCATAAAACACCACATAGACTATCCACACCAACGAATGCGAATGCATAAAACAGACACATACCTACTATCCACACAGACGGGAAGAGAATAAAAGCACAGACCATATCTACTATCCGCACCAACGAATGTGAATGCATAAAAGACACTATACTATCCACACCAACGTACGCGAATGCGTAAAACAGACACATACCTACTATTAACACAGACGGGAAGAGAAGAAAAGCACAGACCATATCTACTATCCACACCAACGTACGCGAACGCATACAAAACACACACGCTACCAACAATTTTGTCAAGTTTTCTCAAATGTAAGGGCAGGGAAAAAAAATAAGAATAAAGCACCACCAAAACGCGCCTTGTTCTATCGACATTCTAAACTGAGAGAAAATAGGTCAAACATTGTTACATTTTTCTGAACGCATGTTTTAGTTTTAGAATTCAGAGTTAACCATAGGCAGGGTTATACAGTGCAATGTCACTCGCGTCTTTCTTGAAAAAGTCGTGCGTTTGTTTCCTTTCTGAAAAACGGTAAATCTAATGCTCGAAAACAATTTCCGTGACACATTGCAGTGCCAAAATAAGGATAAAGCTAAGATACCTGAATTTTACAAGCTCGTCAACTCAAGATTTTATTTCATCCAACGACTGACTGATTTACAGTTTGTAAGTGTGTAAGTTTTTGAAAAAAATGACATGACAAACGGAAGAGTTCACATAATTATGGTGACTACTGATCACAATTTTGGAGAGGTATCTTCAAACGGGAACAGATACCATTAGGATTTCAATCAAAACTACTATGGCGAAGAGAGAGAGAGAGAGAGAGAGAGAGAGAGAGAGAGAGAGAGAGAGAGAGAGAGAGAGAGAGAGAGAGAATGTTATTCCGACTGTAAAAAATATCACGACACTTACGTTTGTTTTTGCGGTATATTTTCCTTAAGAAAGATTCACAGGAAAAAATATACCATTACAAAATATCACAAGAGTGAACTGAAGATGTAAGCAACTAAAAATTCCTCCTTTTTTGATAACGTGGAAGTAAAGTTCTCACAGAACAGTTCATCCAAATATGCTGTGATGTATTTGACCATAAAAATTGACATAATTTCCGTGGGATCGCCCAGGGTACGATTGTTCTTGCGTTAGTTTTACTATTTTTTTGTTGTTTATTTTTTTCTTCAATTTTGTGAATCTGGGGTTTGTTTGAAGCATAGAAGCTAAAGTTCAGCGAACCTTAAGGATAATGACCCAAGCTGTTTGTTTATTCATGCATGTATTTACATCAGGAGAAATATGACCTATAAAACACAAAGATATAAGGCAAGCATGATTAGAATCAACACAGTAACAGCTAACTGCAGTAACAAACGGGGTGTTTTCCTTCACGTCCGCGTCACTTAGAGTTTCAATCCTCTTTCAAGTCAAACCTGGTATTCTGGGGTGTGTTAAGGTTGGAAGCAAGATGGACGTGTTTTCCTAGTGCTTAGAAAAATTTATTCACAAGAACCAGATTCTCTCTACTAAACATACGGAACAACAATCAAACATCACGGACAATTACTTAAGACGGGATTACAACAGGAGATTCCAATATTTAGTTCTGGATTCGACGTTCTAATCTTTCTTTTTTCAATGTGAATAGTTTAAAGTGCACAGGATTTAGGAACGCTGACTAAACTCACATTTTTTCTTGAAAACTGGACACAAGGACTAACCTGGACAGATTCTAAAACACTTATTTCAGGTATTTATATATGCATATCACTTAAACTATTATAATTTATATACTATTCTACGTAATTATTAAATAAAATCTCTTTATCAACCTTCTACCGTAACAATATCCTCCGCCGTTACGGTCTTTTTTGAGTTGGTATAACCAATAAATTTCCCTCCCCAACAATCCCAATAATAGTACGTTTATCTTTCTTAGAGTGATTTTCATTAAGCAACTCTTTAAATTTACATTTCCCGCTATCAGTGACTTCAATTACTAGCTGGCGGGCGTTATTCCTAGCAGACGACATTTCTGATTATCTCACTATCATAAACGCGCCCAAATTACGACCAATCAGAACGTTTCATACTAAACCTACTGTGTTACTTAGGTTCTAACAATTTGTAACAAGCACTCATAGGGAACGCGGCATCACCTACGGAAAAATAACATTGCGGTATGCTGGTATTGAACTCTTTCATAAATAAACCAACCTAACTAATTTAGTTACACATTTGCCATTTGACATACCTATTTTCTTCGTACGAATATAATAATTACTAACTTATTCCCACATTTCTCAGGAGGCAATCATTCTCACACTTCATATATTAAGTGGTACTATACTATTTTTAGCAGACGACATTTCTGTTCAATCCACTATCATAAGTGCGCCCAAATCACATCCAATCAAAACGTCCCATACAAACCAACCTGTGATAGTTAGATCATCTTCAATTGTTACAGGCCTTCATAACCAACGGGGCATCGCATATCTAAAATAACATTCCGGTGTGCTGATATTAAGCTCCTTCATATATTAACTTACCTACATCATACAGTATAAGATTTGACATTGATTTTTCTAACAGAGCAAATATAAACAATTTTCAACTCGCTTCTACATATTTTATTATCTCTTATTAAACAATCGTATTCACATTTCATACATTCCAATCCTAATTCCTTTCATTATTCTTTCCCTTTCTTCAACACATTCCACCAATCAACCCCACACACCACTTTAGACATCACCATTGTTACTATTATTATTATTACCTTACTAATAATTATACAGTAAAATAATTATTTAATTTATTTAATTTAATTAATTTATTCTTATCCTATAAAACAGGATACTTACTATTCTTGTTACAATTATTCTTATTGTATGATCTGATACCTATCAGAATCTAAGTTTTTGTTGTTCTTATTATATTTATTCACACTACATTCTTCCAATACACCACATTACTCATATTCATAAATATCTAATATCATTATACATCAGCCACCTACCTCTACCACTAAAATATTAGTTCATACTAAGAAATATCAAGCTTAAAATACTTCAGCTTAGGAAGCATTAATAATAGTAATATTATTATTATTATTATTATTATTATTACTAGTCTTATTATTATTCTTATCCTTATCAATCCTGTTACTGCTACAATTATTACTTTCATTAACACATATACATACTCAACACCACATAGTCTTATTAACAGAACTAAAATATATAAAAATAATATTCATTCTATTACTAGTTTCTTACTATTTTCTTTAAAGATTACCACTATTTTCATTATTAAATCCCCTCCATTGTCTATACATACCACTCACATACAATAAACATTATTCCCAATCACACTTGAACTGCTATTATTATCATTATCAAATTATTATTATTGTTATTATTTATTGTATTATTATCACTCACACTAATATCTTAATTCTTCATTCCCAATATTCTTACTTTAAATTATTATTACTAATACTATTATTTCCATCATTTATCTTATTATTATAACATATTCCTCCCTATCAGACATATTATTTTCATCTAAATAATCATACATTAATTGTTCTCATTATCCTTATTATTAATATTCTTATTTTTATTCTTATTTATTCTTACTATTCGTATTACTATTCAAAATATTACTATTCCTCTGAGATTAATCAATGTCTTACTCATAATAAATACTCACTATTCAATAATATCTACACTCCACATAGAAATTCTCCCTTATACCAAATTTATTACATAATTATTACTGTTGTTGTTATTATTTTTTCCTTTTCTTCTCCTTCACTGTTAATCATTTGTCATTAACATCTAAACAATATTTGTCCCAAATATGGCAACACACCCTACTACCCACAAATTGAAACACAACAACTCCAGAAGACAGGCAGCCATCACAGCCTACAACCTTGGAAGGAAAATAAGGACTATAATGACAGCTAAAGCTACTCAACTTACTAAGGATTCCATCGATTGTTGCAATATCAGGACCACCCACATTGGCACCTTCCCACCCACCTCATCAACCATGGAAATCACCAGAACAGAATGGACGGTTAAAACTATAGAGGATGCAATTTCTTCATTGCAAACAGCGCCAAAGGAACCACTCATCCCAATTCAACAAGTCAAAGACTTCTGCATTATGCACCAACAGAGACTGAATACAGCTACTACAGATGCAGAACCACACACTCCAACTAAGTTCTGCAAGAGGAAACTAGAATCCAGTAGTATGTGCCTCCCCACCAGCTCCAAAAAGAAATATACACCTAATGATGACCAAGAAGCAGGACCATCGACCTACACTTCCCAAATCATATTACCAAAGACAACTATGACAGAACATTACCAAGTATCCCCAACATTTACATCATCAACTTCCTCTACCACCATTCAACCCTTATGGGACATGGAATTTGAGGATCAAGCCAGAGGACCGAAAGGAAAACAACCAATGAAAGGAGGGAATAAAACAAAATCAACGGATAAATGTCAAACTCAACTTCGCCATAGTCACTCCAACATTTCACCAAGACTACATATTACTTCGCCAAAAATTTCTTTGACAGGAAGCAATACTACACGTCTAAAGGATTGGTCCACTGGAGCTTCGTCTGACAACACAAGGACAATAAAACATCCAAACCGTCTCACCTTATTCCTACACAGCAACGACAAACACTTCAGCAACATCAGCATGATCACACTAGCCAAATATCTACAGCATCACTACAATAACCAGTTTCATCTCGTTCCATTGCACAACAACAGTATACTGATCAACTGCACCAACAAACAACAATATAAGAGATATCTCACTCTCAAGGATATTCATGGAATTAAAGTTAGTGTTCAAAAGCACTGGGGTAAGTATGATACATATATCAAAAACAAAAACAGGACCCACATCAACAAGAGGAAGAATTACACAACCCAGCATTCACAGCGTCAAGGAATTCCTCAGACAACATTAAGGATATGGCAGTGGAATTGCAGAGGTCTCTACAAAAACCATGCCGAACTAGTTGCAGCTATCACTGACTCAACTCAGCCACCAGATATAATATGCCTTCAGGAAACACTACTGCCACAGAATTGTCAAGCGCCTCCGAAAATTCGCAATTATGACCTTACATTTTTGCACCACAGACCGACTGGAGTAAAAGGAGGAGGATTGGCCATCTATATCCACAATGCCATACCAACTGTCACAGAACTCCTCATACCACCAAGTACTACACCTGATCGGATAGAGTGTCAAGGAATACAAATTACCCTAGGCAGGACAAAATATGACATCTATAACATCTATCATCCACCCGGAACTACCACAGACCTCAACCAAAAACTACAACCGATACTACGTCACAAGGGGACACATACACTTCTTTGTGGAGACTTCAATGCACACAGCAAGGAATGGGAAAGTTCACACACCGATACCAGAGGCAAAAAGTTGGAGAGATTTGTCAGGAAAAACAAACTAACCATCATCAATACCGGTACGCCAACAAGATTTAACTCCACTACTGGACAGTTCAGTACTCTGGATCTTACCTTAGCCTCACCATCGATAGCACAAATATCGGAATGGAAGGTCATTGATGATAGTACTCTGGGAAGTGATCACTTTCCAATCAGTACAACACTCTTTTTAAAACGGGACAGAGAACAACAAAGACTCCCTCAACGTTGGAAACTTGAACAGGCGGACTGGAATCTATTTCAAGCAAGCCTTCAACAGAAACAACTAGAGGACATCTATGATCCGAACCCAGACATATTCTACACCAATCTTACAACGGTGATTAATGATGCAGCAAAAGAATCTATCCCCAGGACGAAAGGAAAACTTGCTATTCGCAAACCCCCATGGTGGACAGAGGACTGCAAGGTCATTATACAAGACAAGAAAAAGGCCCTGGCCCGATTCAGAAGAACACATGCAGCATCTGACCTACAAATCTACAAACAGAAGGAACACCAAGCCAAAGAAACAATCAAGGTCGCCAAACTCACTTCTTGGAAAACTTACTGCTCAACCCTCAATCACAAAACATCATCTAAGGAAGTATGGGCAAAGATTAAAGCTATTAAAGGAAAGGCACCCACAATACCGCCACGTTTAACAGGCACCCAAACCAACCAGGAAAGAGCAGACAAATTAGCTACACACTTTGCCCAATCCAGTAGCAACAGCAACCACACCAAAGAATTCATGGCTCAACGGGAGAAAATAGAACTCACATATCACCATTTATTTACAGACCAGAGTACGGAACAGGAAAGAATTTCTTCCCCCCTCAACGATAACTTTACTTTTCAGGAATGGAAACAAGCACTACAATTCAAAAAGGATACAGCACCAGGACCAGATCAACTAGGATACTCTATCTACAAGAATTTACCAAGGAACATGCAGGAAATCACTCTAACCCTCATAAACAGCATCTGGAACACGGGCATTATACCTCACACCTGGAAGGAAGCCATTGTCATTCCCTTACCGAAGAGTGGGAAAGATCCACAACAGACATCTTCTTATCGACCAATCTCCCTTACCAACGCCATTAGTAAATTAATGGAAACTATGATCAACAATCGCCTCAAGCATCATCTTGGACTAAACAACCCCCTATCCGAGAACCAGAGTGGATTTCGCAGCAACAGATCAACGTTGGACCAACTTTTCCGACTGGAAACAGACATCAGGTTGGCATTTCAATCGCCGAAGAAAAAACACAGACACGTTATTGCCATTTTTCTGGATCTAGAGAAAGCTTTTGACTTGGTCTGGAGCAAAGGGCTCATTTCAAAGCTAAATCAATATGGCATAACTGGACGCATGCACACCTGGATCTCAAACTTTCTCACCGGACGTCAAATAAAAGTCAGGATAGGAAATCAACTGACAAACTCTTACACTCTGGAGAATGGAACTCCACAAGGGAGTGTCATTAGTCCCACCTTGTTCAATATAATGGTAGATAGTTTATCCGACTACGTGGACAAGGCCATCACTATTTCACAGTTTGCGGACGATAGTGGAATTTGGAAAGCGGGGAACCCGGCAAATCCTAACTACATACGTCATTTGCAAAAAGGCTTGGATTCTGTCTCACGATGGGCGAACAACTGGGGCTTCAAGATATCATCAGGAAAAACAGTGGCGATGTTGTTTTCAACGCGCAGAAAAAGGAACCAGCAATATCCGCTACTATATATCCAGGGACAACCAATAACCTTTGTGAAACAGACTACTTTCCTTGGTATGCTACTAGACGAAGCACTTACATGGACTCAACATATTCAAGAATTAGCTTCAAGATGTTTACAGGACGTCAATATACTTCGACATCTCAGGGGCACCACATGGGGAGCAGATCAGACCACTCTCCTACAACTCTACCAGTCACTGATAAGAGCCAAACTGGACTATGGCTGTCAGATCTACGACTCGGCCAACAAATATCAACTAGCCAAGCTGGATAGTATTCAACACAAGGCACTTCGCATTTGCACGGGAACACTATCAAATACATCCCTTGACGAATTGCAGATCATCACCGGAGAGCTGCCGCTAACTCTCAGACGAAAGGAACAGATACTCCGTTATGCCATCCGCATCTCTTCACACCCCATTTCCAATCCAGTGAGACAAGCCATTGAAAGATCTAACATCCCTTTCAACCCAAGGTGCTCTAAACCGCTGCCAGCAGCCAAGAAGATACACACTCTCAAGATGGAACTGAACATCGGAAAACTACAAGCAGAACCACTATTCAACATAGATCCTACCCCATGGAAAAACACCATACCTAATCTTAATTTTCAGGTTCATAAAATGGAAAGGAAACAACACAACCCATGGAAGTTAATGGCAGAAATTCACGCATTATTAGATGAATCCTATAATCAGTACACTCACATCTACACAGATGGATCGAAATCCCAAGAACTTCACCGAACAGCAGCTGCAATGGTGGTACCAGCACAGAAGATCACAATCAGAGCCAGACTCCCAGATGGCACCTCAATATACACCGCAGAACTATGGGCAATTTTACAAGCACTTAAATGGATTAACTCACAAGGAGAACGGCAATACCTCATCATCAGTGATTCCTTGAGTGTACTTAAATCCATAGAAACCGGCTCATCGAAAAGCAGGAAGAATATGCTACAAGAAACCCTGATGCGTCTACGGGAATTGGAATTGAACCATTTCCAGGTAGAATTCTTATGGGTTCCCTCACATATCAACCTGGTTGGGAATGACAAAGCAGACAGAGCAGCTAAGCAGAGCCTACAGGACCCAGATGTACAACCATTACACCCCAGCGTTCAAGAACTCTACGGTACAGTTACCACAGCCATAAATCAACAATGGCAGCACCAATGGGACCTTTCAGAAAAAGGAAGAACACTACACCGACTTCAACCGAACATCAGAAGAGGGCCACCTACCCATCTTAATCTCTCCATAAAAGATCAACACACAGTGAATAGACTGACGACAGGTAAAACACTCATCAGAACCAGTCATGGAACCGACGCCAATCTCACCTGCCAGACATGCAACCTACCAGACACCATTGACCATATTTTCAATGTATGCCGACAATACACTCGATCAAGGACAACCTTCACCAATCTCCAGGTTAAGATCGGAGCACCAGCCACATACCCGGACTGCCTTGATAGGACGAAAAACCCTAACCTCCAGAGCACATACGTCAACGTTATCCGATTCCTCAAGGATATTAATAAGTACCAATATATATAACAAATTTATATCATCCCTATTAACCTTGATGAATAAAGGCATCAAAATGATACATTTCATCTCTTGTTACTACAATTTTTATTCTCATACTATACTTTCTATACATTCTTCGTTTTTCCATCAAATACATTAATATTCCTCTTCAATTTAACAGGAAATTTTTACATAGATACTAAATTTGTTGAATAAAAATATCTATGATATTCTTGACTCTTTATTATTATAGACTTCTCTACCACTATTATGTATTATATGTATTTTACATATCTCAAA
>JAECUM010022635.1:0-42468 GCA_016617855.1 Megalonaias nervosa | reverse complement strand
C
Source organism: Megalonaias nervosa (assembly GCA_016617855.1). Taxonomy (NCBI): domain Eukaryota; kingdom Metazoa; phylum Mollusca; class Bivalvia; order Unionida; family Unionidae; genus Megalonaias; species Megalonaias nervosa. The sequence continues at coordinate 42,467 of JAECUM010022635.1, read as the reverse complement.
TCTCTCTCTCTCTCTCTCTCTCTCTCTCTCTCTCTCTCTCTCTATATATATATATATATATATATATAAACACCTATCAACATGTAATTACAACAATCTAATCTAGATACTCCTATCAGATAGTATTAATTACAATGTATAGTCTCTGCTGTACTCATTTGAAGTATTAAAACATGGTTGTGTGAATTAGAACGACGCATTAACCTTAAATTATGTTCATAATGCAATGATGTCACAAGCAAAAACCAAAGGAGTGAAAACACGTATTATCCAGCAACTAACTTCGAGCTGAATATGTCACCCGAAGGGGTGGGAATCTTATCTCGGTCAAAGAATGTTACTCTCGATTGCTATGGAAACGTAAAATATATCGGATACTGCCTGACACACAAAGCGACATTGAGTCACTTGAGTCACAGCAAAGAAAGGAACATCATTACAACTGGCCTCAGGCTTAATGTACTTATGGAATGATCGTATTTATTCCATCATGGACACCTGGATTAAATCCAAAACGATACACCTTTTGACTCACAGTTAAAATTGAGTAGCATATATGTGTTTTTCTTAATAGAATATTCGACAATAAGTTTGAAGAACTTCTGTATAATTTCCCTGTATATTTAATATCATTCCTTCATTTCGAACAACTATTCCTGAAAAAATTGAGTAATTTAATTTTTTATTAAATAATTTAAATTTACTAATAAATAAAAGAAATTAAAAGGATTGAGTTTATTATAGGTCAGCCCAGAATACATGCATACAGTATAATAACTTCGAAAGTTAGAATAATACTGTTCTATTTATCTCTCCGAGTTTATTCAACAATATGGTTTCATATTTTCGTTCATTATTCAAATACTTCAATAATAAATATCTATTCACTAAAAGACCGATACAATTCATAGTGCCGTGACTTTTTTCTGTGTAAAACGCGTGCCCCATTCCCAACAGTTTAGATCCCATACGAGAATAATAAGTAATGTGTTGGCAGACCAAGGTTCGTTCTGAGAATGTTTTCAAGCGATCTTATTGGTTCTTGATCTGCCAGCCCATTATGGTATGTAGGAGCTGGTTTTTATTGCTATCAGTTGTATGAACCCTGTATTTCTAATACTCTTTAAAGTTTATTTCGAATCCACGTTTTTTGTTATGTAATTTTTCATACCAAATTTATTTCAGGTGTGACATACAGCGACGACGGCTGTTATATCTGTGAGAAAACAAGTCCAGACATATTTCCTGGAGCGAGGAAAACTATACAAGTGATTGTAATGCGTAAGTTAAGTATGTGTCAGTGCAATGTATATGGGACAATTTATTTTCAGTAATTGTTTTAGGAAAATTTACTTGTTTAATTGACATTAATGTGGAATGTTGTAGTTACCAAATTAATTTTTAGAGAGATTTGTTTCTTGTTTTTTTTTTCTTTCTGTACAGTGTGACCAGGACTCGAAGTCACCCACATAAATTTAAAATTAAGTCTAGATTTAGGACATTTGTGTGCTCGATTTTATGTCAGACTAAAATGTCAGTCACCAATTGAACTTAAGGCTCAGCTCGAACCTTGATCAAGAATCCAGCTTCCTTATTTGGAGGTAAAACTGACAAATGAAATGTTTAGAATCTAGACATAAATTAAGACTTACGTTGGTGAAATTAAGGTGAAAATGAAGGTACTTAGCAATGTTATATATATGGTATCATTTTGGTTGTATAATGTATTTAGTTTCTGATGATACGAACATCCAGGTAGATGTTCATTATTCAAAGAATCTGTAAATTCCGTTTCATCCTAAATTTATTTCTGTCATTCATTCCTTTGGGAATGCTGTATAGATAAGGCATCACGCCAAGCAATGTAAGGAAGTAAGGACTACTACTACTACTACTACTACTACTACTAATAATAATAATATAAAAGCGTGAATACATTCCATGGTTTAATAATTTTATTAATTCTATACATTTTATAAATCCTGAAGCTAGATGATTTTGATACATTTGAAAGACATATCTAAACAAGAGGATTATAAAAGCACTTTAAATAATAATTCATTACAGTAATCTTTGAATTAAAGTCAACAAGAGCAGATGTTTCAGATGATGGATCGATTTCTGTACTTCAGAGGTATTAAGTGAATGCACTGAACTGTGCACTATTCGTTCTCTACCATGGGACCCGCTTCATGCTTATAATATCAGTGCGACCACATTTTGGGAAAAAATCTTGTAGCAGAAGGCACGCTACCCAATACTAAAGGTTTATATTAGCTTTTGCAGTATCAAATGTGGAACCATGATGTGGCTTCACAAGAACGGATAATTCCTGAAAGAGGTGGTTTTAGTACCAATTTGACGGATATATTAAACTTTGAATTTAGTTTTTCCTGTCAGGTCCAGTTGAATCGGTGAAACTCACGATGCATCTTGATAATGGTGAGAACATTTCTTCAGATACATTTTCCATCGTCGAATAGACTGTCATGGAAATAGAAGAATGGAAATACATGGTGTCTTGCACAGCGTCCGGAAGTAACCCTGAGCCAGTTAAGTCTTTGACGTTGGGACAAAAGAAACAAAATGACGTTGGAATACATTTTACAGAGGCAATCCGGTACAAAATGAGATCTTTTCAAGGCAAGACCCATGGTCACATCTTTCTTGAACGGGATGAATCGCCGACGTATTTTATTGTGAAGCGGTCGCGGCGAAAACGAGCTTCCCATCAAATGTGGCGGGTATCGGAGTTAAAGTTATTCCCCGTAAGCACTGTCAATTTGAAGTTGCCGATTTCATTTCAAAATTTCGCTTATGCGATTTGTTAGCAGTCAAGGTGCAGATTTAGTGGAATTCACAAATACCCTGTGAGATCAATACGTGCACAGAGTAATGTGAAATACAATACATTGTACTTTTATGGTATGTATCTAAGCAGCAGAGAGGGTGAACAGACCATTTTGCTTGAGACATTATTTATGAAAAAATAAGCCTTCCTACGAAAAGGAAATCTTAAGGTCAGCGACGTTAAACCACAACCTCTAACCCTGACTCTGTCAGGCCGTGAGATTTCTTGGGGTTAGATTATCTTGTTACTTTATCTCTGACTCGCTGGGTTTTTTTATGGTGTGTTTATTTTACGTGTTGGTCACTCAACGTTGGTCGTTCACCCTCTCTGCTGCTATAATTAACCAAAGATTTTATCCAGACCTATACGATATCTAGATCTTGGGTCATGTAAATTTACTGTTATACATCCGAACGGAATAGCTTGTGCTTTTGAAAAGAAGTTTCTAAATTTAATCATATCCATATCCCCTGAACACCAAGTATAATAAATATTTTGCAAAGTATAATTATCTACTCCATTAAACACAATTAAGATATTGCAATTAGCTCTGATTACTTTAGGAATTTGCGTATATTTCTGAGTTAAATAAATAACGTCTGTATTTTTGTGACGGCCTCGCGAAAATATCCGAGCTGGATTGGATTGTTTATCCAGCATTACATCATCGTATACTACGAGATTATTGATACATCCATCAAGATCATCTATAGATGGAGCTTCATCGATATCGGTAATAAAATCAATAACATCATTATCTTTATCAGGACACGTCAGCGACTTTGCATTTTCATTAAAATCTTTAAGCACTTCGTAACATCGTTGATCATCTACAGATGGTGCTACTAAATATAATTTATCCCACTTGAGCCATCGCATTATCAGATTAAGTAATAATTACGTTTTACCAGACCCAGATGGGCCAAGTATAATTGCTCTGATAGAATTTGGTAGCGCTGGATGATGCTTGACTGGCTCTTGTTTTCGTGTCGCTGAGAAATCAATTATATCCATATAATAATAATATGGATTTATATTGTTCGATGTAGAGCACCCACTCATACCAGTGGATTAACGACAATAATAACAAAAAATAACAAGCGCGCACTTACAGGCAGGTGTGTGAAATGTGGTACAAAAAATACAAATTTATTTCATTAAAGACAAGTGAAGATATCGCTGCTTCGTCAGGTAAATTACCAGGAGCTCCATGGGCAAAGTATCCTGGTGAAAAACAATTAACCGGATATAATTATTGTGGTCCTGGAACTCGTCTCGATATCCGAATCTGTTTATTATAGCGCAAGAGGATATTGGAGAGGTAAAGCAGCGATTAGTAAACTTGCTGAAGCAACAAAAGTTTCACGTGATGTCGCTGCAGCGTGGTTAGCACGACAGGCAATATGGCAAATCTATCTACCACCACCTAAAAAAATTCAGTATGCACATTTTGATGTTAGTACCCCTAATGAAGTTCATCAAGCAGATATTTTGTTTTACCACACGATACCATTAAAATTGGTAGACGTCAATACACATACAGATACGCGTTAACCGTCGTTGACGTTGCGAGTAGATATAAAGAAGCAGAACCATTATCAACTAAAACAGCGACTGAAGTTGCATCTGCGTTTGAACGTATTTATCAACGTGGTGGTCTACGATGGCCACAACTGCTACAGGTTGATCCTGGCAAAGAATTTCTTGGTGCAATATCATCGTTGATGAAGCGACATAACGTTAAAATCAGACGAGGACACACAGAAATTCATCGTGATCAGGCAACCGTTGAACGATTTAATCAAACGCTTGCTGAGTGGTTATTTGGATACCAATACGTAAGGGAAATATCTGCTGACTTTAAGTCCATGGAGAGATCTCGTGAATGGGTTGCAAGGTTACCGAGTGTGATAGCTGCGTTAAACAACGAAGTGACTCGTGCAACTTCTATTAAACCTTCTAATGCGATAAAAAAAATATATATACCAATACAACGTAAATCATCCTCTCAACCAGTACTAGGTAATGTTACCGTAAGATATTTATATGAACCTGGTGAACTTGAAGGAGGTAGAAAAAGAGCAACTGATCCTATCTGGAGTGTGACCACACACAAAATTTCTAGCGTGGTAAGGTCAACAGGTAGACCCGCAATCTACAGATTAGATTCAACTGCTCCTCAGCGTGGATTTGTACGCGAACAATTACAAATAATTCCTATAGATACAAAATTACCACCGCGTTCACTTTTATAAACTTGCACCAGGGTGTCCAGCGCCCCGACGTCGATTACATTCAAGACAGTTCAGCATCACATTTTCGCGTGTGTGACCAAGACTACTATTAATTCTATCAACGGTAAATTGTCTTGGATTATTACTCGAGTACTGCCACAGCATATTACAGTTACAACTTGCACAATGATTATTCTGTTGTGCTTTTAGTGTTATAATAAATTCAGCATCAATATTAAAATCGCGATTATTTTTTTTGTCATATTGTTTATAACTCGCTAATTTTTTATTGATATCGACAAAGTTGTCAGGAATTTCTTCGGTTATTACGCAATCCATGATAACCCGGCCCAGTTGAGATATTCTTCTGACTCGAGACACCGCAAGATAAACTAAATTTGACCACTCAATACGATCATCGACAATCCAAATACTTATATCGGTAATAGCTAATCCCTGCGACGAGTGAATCGTTATAGCGTATCCTAACGTCCACGGCGATTTATCCATGCTTAACGCGCTCTCAACAACATCAACAACAACTAAAACAATATCATTTAGCACAAGATTTTGTATTCCACCACCAGGAATCTCAACATCAACATTCTGTCGTCGAGTATCTGCTGGGCGATAACATAATGGTACAGGTAGATTTGAAAATTTTTCTTTGTGTAACGTAAATAATTGTTGTTGAAGTGTATCGCGAACTATTTTTCTACTTGCAACTATCAAATCAGCAGGTCTCCATAAAGTCCAAAAATCATTCATAGATGTTTCTGGAATTACTTTACGCATTATTTCACATTGTATTTTATCTGGCTGTAGTCTTATTAACTTTTTAAACTCTTTTAGTGATTTATCGAGAGCTCTATGGTCATCGGTTATTTCATCGTAATAATCTACAAATGTTTTCAGCCACTCATGTGGAGACGATCCAATGAAAGGTGGTGGTTGACCATGATCGCCATACATCACCACAGCAGTATTCTTCAATAACAGCCAATCAAGAAATATTTTTAATACCTCTAGCGACACCGTGCATATCTCGTCCCAGATAATAATTTTAGGAATGTATTTCTCACCCATCCGCGATGGAGTCCATGCGTCTCCGCACCATCTAAAGAAGCTATGATATGTACACGATTTTACTCTTTTATTTCCCTGGCGAGTTTATGTGTCAGTGTCAAAACAATCATATCAGAACAATTACTAAATAATTCAATCGCGCGTGTTGTTTTACCTGAACCACCACACCCATTAAGATAAACGGTTTTATGTCTAGCCACAGGATCACATACAGATGGTGCCGATGACAATCCTTGGTATTTGATTATTCTTGTAATATGTTTTTGCAATTTCAACATCGGCAGATTCAGAATAACTAATTATATCCTCACGTTTTATTCTCCATTCGCCCCATGATGCATGATCGTTAATACGCAATTGTTTTAACGGATCCGCATATTTTTTGTTTATATAAAATGAATCTGTCGCGACTCTGACTGCTGACTGCATAACCAGGAAATCTGTTATCATCCATAATAGATTTATCGAAACATACGCTAGCATCGAAGATCTAAAATGAGTAAACTGCGGTGACTCGCCATCAGTATAACTCACAATTGTACCTAATTTAGTTCCGTCTGATAAATAAGCATTACTTCGACTTATAAACGTGTTTTTCTCCGTTGCATCAGCAATTATAAAATCGAGTTCAGCATCGTCCATGATTAATCTTGTACACGCTCGTTTATGATCATATGATCCTCCTTGCGTAAATTTACCGATTATTTTTCAGCCGAGATCTTTTGCAAATTTCTCATCACTTTCTCTCCTGCATTCACGTATACTATTAATAATTTTAACAATATCATCTTCAGGATTAGGAAAATCTCTCCTAGCATCATTAAATACATCCGGTTCTGGCAACCAGACTTGTTTCTGCACGCGGTATGATATAATTGCTTCACTCACGCTCAACGACATTAAAATTCCAGCATCAATCATGTACTTTATTGGCACTATTGGAGCCCAACGCCGCTCTGAAAAATGTCTTCCAAACTACGCATAAACAATCGGATGGAGATCCCCGTAAAACTCAAACGACTCAATACAAGCAAATCCGGTTAAGTCAAAAGGTAAAGGTCCGTTTATCGCTACTCTGGTCATCTCGTGTGTCGGATGACCAAATCTCTTAAAGTATTCAGAACATTCTCCGTATCCAAGAAAACTTCCAGGATAACACGCTACCATATCAACCGAGATAACGTCATTATAATCGTATTTAGTGTTCCACAATCCACCGTGTCCGTATTCGATACAACTTTTCTGGACATCTTCAAGAAATTCCAATCGTGTCGGTTTCCATGAATTTTTCTCCTGAGCGTAGTGAGCAGCAATTGATGGAACGGTAAAACAGTTATCAAGTAATTGTTCAACCTTAATATCATCAGAGGTATATTTTAATGCAAGATTTTTCATTTCTTCGTGGAGAAATTCTGTATGATAAATATCACCATTAGACCGTACAAACTGATCATGATAATCATATTCCGAACTCTGAAACAGCCACACAGATACAGGGTCAATTTTACTGATATTTCTGATAGCATCGAATACATGACCATTATAAAATTTAACCGTTCTATCTCGTGGAAATGCCGTTACTGCCACAGTCCATGCATGTGCGTTATGATCAATAATATCTATCGAAGCTCCTCTTGATTTATATTTTGGTTTGTAAATAAATTTCAATTTCTTTCCCAGCTCAGCAACGTCGCTGATAGACGCTCCGGTCTCTTTAACTGTTTCTGCCCAGGTGTTTATTTTTTTACGTCGTAAATCCGTTAAACCGTTTCCGCGTATCGCGTTTGTGAAGTGTTCTGTAACCCGTTCAGCTACGCAATTTATTCTTGACAATTTCATGGGTTTGAGATCCCTAACGTCAGGTTTATTATTTAACGGATATACCGCGTATACAACCGCAGTCACAGGGTATGTACGTTCGTAATATGGTTTGTCAATACCAGTGAGTATTCCTGGTCTGGAATTTTTACTAAGAACAATATTATTTCCTGACTGCATATGGACAGAATCACGTTTGTCACGAATAATCCAAATGTCATCGTCTGTCTTTACAATAAATTTTATTAAAATAAAATATTTCTGAACAAGGTAGTCAATAATCTCTCTTCCTCGTTTGTCATTCATCACATTAACAGTATTTTCAATTCTGAATGTTGACCACACATGAGCCGCACCATCGTCGCGAAATTCCTTTTTGGCTTCACGGATACGTTTTGTTATATCTTTATTCGCTAAAGCTAGATCTTGCATCGAAAAACTAAATTTGTGTTTCGGCAGTCTGTCAAGATCAAATCTAGCTCCATAAGGTTCAATCGCGCATAATTCCTGCATTATTATAATTAGGACAAATATATATTTAATTGAATTTTAATCTTTTTGTATATGATTCAAACAAAGAATCGATGCCATTGGCTTATGATCGGATATACTTCTCCTTGTAACAAAGCATGCGTAAACGAATTCTGCGGCTTTCATATGCAATGCGTTAGACAAGGCAGTTTTGGACCAAAACCGTGTGTGCGGTGTGGTGTTGGAGTCAGAGGAAAAATTCAACTGTGTGTGCGATGTGGTGGTAAAAAATATAGAGAGCTGAAACGATATTAGGATAAAAAAAAAATACATCTTCTGAATCTCCTATAAAAACCGAGGAAGATTATCTTGCTAGATTTTCAAAATAATGATTTAAACAAATAATATTAGTATATAAATGAAGCAAAATGAATTTGTAAAGCATCCAATCATCATCAATTATGAAGCATTTCTTGTTGTTGTTGTTGTTGTTGTTGTGGGGCTTAACGCCATTTTTCAGCACTTGATAGGCTATACATGACGGCCAGTATTAATCCCCGGAAAGAACCACCGACCCACAAAAGCTACTGGCAAGCTGTCTCACATATCCATATTCGCCGAATCCTAGACTCGAACCCACGCAGACAGAGGTGAGATGGCAGTGATCCGTAACGAAGAGCGCTTTAGACCACTCGGCCACTCAGGGCCCCTGAAGCATTTTGTGATGGTATAATTAGGAACTGTAGATTAAAGAAACCAGTCGGTAATGTTAATAATACTGATTATCTTAGATTTACTATTAATGGAAATAAACATTATTTCTCACATAGGTTCGTGTTCGAGTGTTATTTTGGGATTATTAAAGATGGACTTGTAATGGATCACATCAGTGGTGATAAACTTGATAACTCGCTTGATAACTTACAAATTGTTACACAAAGTCAAAATTGCAAGTCCGGAAATACTGGCGGCGCACGATACGCAAGGGCTATTAAATCCGTAAATACAGATGGTGAAGAAATTATATTTAAATCAATTAATTCTGCTAGTAAATACTTTAACATAGCATCACCTTCAATAAAATACGTGGCAGATAATATCACGAGATCTGCTTTTTCCAAAAGATTTCTACAAAAAATCAGATTTCAGTATGTTAGTCTACCAGAACCTTCTTCATGAACCAGTATCGTCTCATTTTGCTTTCATAGTTTCATGTTTTATGTAGATGTTTTTTGTTTTTTTTTCATTGATGTAATGTTCCTATGGTATCAGATGATTAAGCGAGACAACTCCGTCAAGCATAATAGTAAATATTGCAGTTGTCGTACTTGTTGTACTAATGATATTGTGAGTTTGGGTCAGAACCCACATTGCTTTTGCACCTTATCAAGTGGCTGAAGAGTCCAACCCTATAAGGAAGTATCGATATATTTTCCTTTTTCATAAATATCGTTCATAAAAATGATATGTAATTGTGTGTACAGTCAGCACGCAAATTTTCCTCCAGGATTTTGTTGTAATCAAGAAACAGCAAAATCCATTTGTCTTAAATACATGTATTTAATAGAGATTTATATAGTTTAAATGTCCCATAGGACACTAATGTTTCCAAGAAACCCATTGTAGCTAATTTTACTATTACAAAACAAAGAACAAGCTAACCTGAGTCACATATTATCTGTGTTATATCGGCTAATATATATCTCAGCAGTGAATTGTACATGAGGTTATTTTTAGAAATGAATGGCATTGCGTGTTCGTCCAACTCATCGATTATTTTAGTATCCTTGGCAACGTCTGATTAATACAGACTTTTAGCTGTGGGGTTTGTGTAATGCAGTTTCAAGCATTTGGAAACTGAAAATAAAGTCTGATTTTATTAAGAAATTCACAATACATTACAATAAATTCTGATTTTATTAAGAAATCCACAATACATTACAATAAATTCTGATTTTATTCTGTATACTTTAAGGACATTATGCGCTAACTATATAATAACTTTTTTTGATATATATACATACTGAAGTCCGATGGCCGATTGCTAATGCGCTGGATTTTCATGCTCGAGGTCCGTGGTTCGATTCTCGTGACAGGCATACTGTCGGGCGAAAGGCGATATTATGCCAAAATGTATTATTTATTGGGCGTAGCCAGCCCGTCTATTGTTTCAATAGAAAATTTGTACACTCTCCCACCATGTCACTTGGTGGGTGCAATTTTGCACTCCCTGGGTGATTATGATGGGGGAGTGTGCAAAAATTTCTATTGAACGTAGAGAAGGCCCGTAGTATTGTCCTTAAGATAAGTTTGTATGTTGTCCTAGAGTTAACGTTCTTAGAATTAAGTTTATATGTAACTGTGCTGTCCCTATAAATATATGTAAATACGTTACTGTAAATATGTTAATACGTTACTGTAAATATGTTAATACGTTACTGTAAATAAGTTACTGTAAGTATGCTTGCTTGATTTAAGGGGTTACATAAAATCATAATGCCTAGACAGCCCTCTGAATTTCTAGTATTTCGTTTCGATTAGGAATTCGCTGGGGGGGGGGGTGGTGTTTATGCGTCCATAAGATAAGTTTATGTATAACCTCTGAGCCTACTAGGATGACCTTTGGCAACCTAGGGGTTTCACATGGGGTTAAACTGTGCTGTAAATACGCTACTGTAATTAAGATTCTGTGTTTTGTGCTGTCCTTAATTAAGATATAATCATATGTATATAATCATAACCATATGTATATAATCATATGTATATAATCATAATCATATGTATATAATCATAATCATATGTATATAATCATCTTGAAACAGTCCTTAGGGACTATTATTTTTATTTTATTAATATTATTCTGATTTTATTTTTATATTAAACAAACATTTATAATATAATGAATTCCGAAAACATAAATGTTATTATTTCTGCGATTAAAATATTACAACATAACGGTATAAATATATCTGATAATCTTAATCCTGAAAAAATTCTGTCTGACTTTGAATTATTAGAACAACGGAAATTAGAGGACAGGTACACTTTGCCATCTGATTATAAATTCATGAAGTTTATCCAGCATTCAATGTTACAGTCGCTGGCAACAGTTACAGATAATCAGGTAAAGCTGTTTGTACCTCTCTCAAACGCTATTGACAAAATTAAGTTAGAATTATCTCATGAATACGAACAGAAAAAGATTATGAACTTTCGTATAAGACAGTTAAGAGAGCATTGTAAAAATGAAAGTGAAGGTGGAGTTAATGTGATAATGGCTAAAGAAAATCCCTGGCAAAATTGAAGTATACAGGTTATTTACTTATAATATTTTATTTTATTCTGATAATTACGATTTACCCCAGTAAAAAAATTATTCTGATCCGAGTTAGATTCGGATATTTTTTTTTTATTTTTTATTTTTTATTTTTTTTGCGATATAACGCTCTATGATCTCACATATAGAGTAATACTTAAAACTTCATTTTGCAAATCCAAAATACGTCCTATTTGGTCTGTAAGTTTGAAATGTATCCTTGATAATAACGGATTATGTACACGTAGATAAACGGGGTTAATTGGTTCAGATACAATTAACCACCCGGGTGGTGCTTGAGGACTGAATGAATATAATATACATCCTTGCTCCGCAGTGCCACTTTTTGAAATATCTACTTGATAGCTGCCATCAATTACATCACAAACTAGACTGACTGCGATCGTTGATGTTATATTAACAATACCAGGCGAGATATGACGGCCTCCACCGTATGGATCATTATTATGTTTAAGAATAACCGGTGGTGGGGCTATTTTTATCCACGATGCAAATACTTTAGGGAAATATTCATCAATGACATCGTTGAGCTGTTTTTTTTAGTTTAACAGGATCAAATCCTGGTATTATAAATGTTTGTGATTGTTCTTCTGTTATTTTATAATGATCAAGAAATATTTGTTTCAACTTTAAGCGTCCCTTTTTAATATTTAAACTTTCTTTTCCACTAAGAATATCTTCTTCTAATTGTTTAGGAATAGTAGTTGCTCCTAAAACAATACTTCGGTTAGCAAAAACCAAATCCTCGATGATTGTATTGAAGTGTTGTATCGTTTCAATTACCTGTTATTTTATATCGTTGTTATAATTCTGTGATAATGCTGAAAAAAGAGTTTGTAAATCACCGAACACACGTGTGTATTCAGAATTAATTGGATTTAAAAATCTTTGAATACCTTCCTCATAAACTATATCCTTTTCACGACGATCTGGTCCTTCTCTAATAAAATCAAATAATGCAGTCTGATACGCAGGAATTACTATATTGTTATTCTGATTAAGAAATTCAAATATATATACATTTCGATATTCTGGACATTTTATAAATCTTTTTTCCGTTGTGAGAAATTCATTTTTGGTTGGTTCTGGAATTCCATTTGACTTTTGGTCTGGGAGGAACATCAGGCCATCCTAACACAGATCTGATGGAACTTTGATAAATATCTACAACATAATCAGGGGAATTTATTTCAATCGCCGCTGATAATGTTGGTTCATAAACAGTGATTGCTATTTTGGATTCTTTTCCTGTGATAGATTTAATTCTGCGTTGGAACTCATCATTAATCTGTTCTATTTGATAACTGTCCGTTGAAATTCCAACAACTTGCCAATCAGGAGTTCCATCAGGTTTATTCTTATTCGCAAATACAAGTGAATTGTTTGCTGGTAGTCCACCAAACGATTTTGACCTGATATTTGGCCAGCTATAATAAACCCGTAATTGCGCTAATGCTATTTCACTTGCTGGAATTGCAGTTGGAAAGTTAACGCTAAATTCAGGATTGGTCGAACTTAATGATATCATAGTAGTTTTTGACGGCGTTGTATTAGTGACGATCTGTCGTAATAGTTCTAACGCCGACATTATTTAAAATACTCAGTTATTTAATTATTATTTTAATAGAACGCACTCTCGGAAATTCAACCTTCACTCTTATCACAAGTTACTTTATCACTAGAATCGCTAGAGAACGCGTTGCGTTCCACTCTAAATGCTTCATCGTAGGTTTTCATTATCGTTGCGAACTCCTCATCAGATATTTTACCATCGCTGAGGTACGCAGAAAGATACGATGATAGTTTAGAATAAGATGTTGTTGCTGTGTGTAATTTTATTATATACTCGTGTAATTTATCATTTGTACACGTAGATATCTTCTTAGCGATAATATTAAGAATACCTGCGATAATCGTTGAAGTTGAAACGACAATTGTTGCAACTGCAGGTGCTGTCATTGTTATTGTTGATAATAATAATCCGGTTCCAGCAATAACAGCGGAAACTGAGTAAACAATTATATCAATAACAACCATACGTCTGCGATATTTTTTTACTTTTACTGTATAATCGTCGATGATATTTTTTAGTTTGGTTTGACACTCACATACTTGAGCGTATCTGTGACGTTGAACGTCGATAAGTGACTCAGTCACTCGATTCATTATGCAATTACAACGTCATTTAATTAAGTAATTAAACAGTATCAGCTACGAATTCCAGGCACCACCAGTAACGTCTCGGGGGCATTTCCGTTGATGTCAACGGGAACGTTTCTTTGATGTCCTTGGTTAGCATCACCAGCAGAGGATTATGATATACATTCGGTGATGATGAAGTGGCCGCAGTAATTTCCAAACCGTACACGGATAGCCTGTATAACCCAGTTACTTCTGTAGTGTGTTCGAAAGTATTATCGCGCGGTGTCCACGTTGATGATCCTGATGCTACTGTGTACACGATATTTTTAATTTGTCCGTGAGGAATTTTAATCAGATTAGTTTTTTGAACAATACTAGGTATTCCGTTAATAATGTCGTTGAGTTTCGTGTTAATTTCGGAGAGTTTGATATCAACAGTTGGTGGAGTTCCAAAAAAATCATTAATAGATCTGTTTATGTTTCTACGAAAATTTAAGAAAGTTTGTATGTGATTAGTAAAATTAGTATTGATTGTAGTCATTTCATTATTGATTGTAGCTAACGAAGTTGTCATAGGGATTTCCTTATCGTCTACATATTTCTTCGTTGCAGCGTCGAAATCTGATTCTGGTGTTCTAAGATTATTAATACCATTATTATTCATATTGAGAAATGCACGCATTATACCACCGTTGACTAATACGTACTTAGATTCTTGATCATCGACGTATTTTTTTTTGTTGCTGCATCTGTATCTGCGGCAGGGTTTCCAAGGTCTATAATTTATTTTGGTTCATAATAATGTTACCCGTGAATGAATCACCAGCTCGCTTAATAAAATCGTTAACTGACTTACCGGAATCTTGCATTTTACCTTGATCAGAAAAATAACGATATTATTAATAACCGCGGTGGGAATTCGTATAAGAACATCTAACAGTTGTATATTACTCGTTTTTATCGTCCTTGTTTATCATGAAAAACAACGACTTCATTTTGATCCACACTTGTGATATGTAATAAATCATCGATTTCATTTCTGAGCTGATCAAGAGTTGCATATTTAGATAAATCGACTTGCTGCTGAGCTTTGCGAGAAGATCTTCCATAAATATCTACCATTATATTTACTGGTATCTGTTTAAGTGTGACAACGTGGTATATTCATGCACGACTTTATGAGGTGGTGTTGTTGATTTTGATACAGCATCAAGTGCAGCGAGTACTTCTCGACCACATATTGGTGGATCCGTTATTTTTTGTGTTGGTAATGTTGAATACCAAATTTTAGAACGCATCGAATTCTTACTTTGTATAGCAGTACTTACATATTTTAAAAATTCTTTTGGTGGTGCCAGTCCATACGAATCAAAAAAAATAATTCCACGTGGATCAATTGCATACGCCACCCAATGAGTGCCTGGAACAGAGTTTTTATCGAGATTAATAATACCAGATTCATGTTACATTGCAACGGTAGGTAATTGATCACGCATAAAAACTCCTCTAAAGTTTTTTGTATTCAGTTGCTTAGCAGCATTAAGTAAATCAAAATTGGACATAGGGAGAATCATCGAATTCGATGACGAAGTTACCGGGGTAATCTTAGACCTTTTCCGTACCATGAATATGGGGTCCCTGGTAATCTTAGACCGCGACCGTATGCCGGGCCTGATAATCTTAGACGGCCCGGCTGTGGAACGTTTAGTGCTCTTAGACGATTTCCGCGTTCTTTTGCCCGTGATCTTTTTTTAAGTTTTCTGCGTGCATAATTCCTTGACCCGTTGCTTTCTTTAACGTCATTCCAGCAGCGGTTCCAACAGCGCCTAATGCAGCTGCTTTTGCAAAAGCTGGGGATGCAGCGGCTATTATTGCTGGTAACGCGGCAAGAAGCGGAAATATGCCACCCGTTTTAACGATGTCTTTAATGACACTCGCAGAAAGATTAAGTTTTATACCTTTATTTAATTTTTTTGCTTCATTGAAATGCTTATGCTGGCGTTCTGATAATGATAGCTTATTCGGACCACTCGCGATTTGTTCTCGCTTTAGTGATATTTTTGCCGCACAATTATTTTTTGATGATGATTGTAGCTTTTTAATCTGACCAGGAGTCATACTGACATTAACTAGATGTGACATTTATAATTATTATGAGCGATCTAATTACATGTTTTCTACTGGGGCATCAATAACTCTCATTCGTCCACCAACACCTTCAAGTAACATTGATTTATCGCTGAGTATGACAGCGACAGGTCTGTAATTAGCAATAGCTCTTCGGTCCACGCGAGCTCGAAAATATATGTCAACGACTGATTGTCTGAACAAATCTAAATGTTCCAGCGAAAAGTAATAAATCGGATATAATGTTGTAAAATCCAGCTGTGATATTTGTAAACCAGTATCAACATTTTGATCACGCCCCATGAATGTCATTAATCGATGATATGCACGTGCTACATGATTTAGATCGAAATTTAACAAAATATCCTCGGATGGTTCTTGATGTCCGTTTATTCTCAATGAAACTTCAGAAACACCGAGTTTATCAAATATCATATGACTATCATTTTGATTGTTTAATCGTGCATAATTTTGAAGCACAATAAATATATGTCGCGGTGCAGAAACATTTTGCGCTGATGCTATTTGCCAAGTAAATAAACCATTAATGTTGCTCTGCACAGCATCTGTGGTCATTGTCAACCATGATAACATCGATTTACCACCTTGACTCATAAAAGAAAGTAAATGTTCTTCTTTAGGTATTGTTGGAGTCATTACTGGCATCCATAGAGAAAGTTTTGTTAAAACTATTTTTCCAACATGTTGTGCTGGATTAGCTGCTGGTACAGCACGCCATATTACATCATCGTCGGTACCTTTTCTTATAAGTACAACTGTATGCTTGGCTCCGAAAATAACTTTTCTAACATTTCTGCAAAATCCAAAGATATGTGATAATGGAATTGAACACGAAAATAATCTTCTTCCACCTCGCAACATTGATTTACGTGTTGCAAATCCTAAATTATAATTTGGATTCATTGCTGTAACTCTATCCCCAGCTAAATTTAGTGTTACATTTCTGTTTTCTGGATGATCAGTTATATCTTTGGCAAACATCATTGACGGACCAGCTGATTTTGAATAATCATCGCTGTATCATGCAAGACCAATTATTGTTGTAGCTACATCAACATCATTTTGAATTGATTCAATTTCTCTCCCATCAATCATGTATATGGCGCTTTTGAATAACGTCATAATACCATTATTAACAAAACCAATCGCATAATCATCAACCATCGCAGCATTATGATCATCTCGCAAAATTTCACCTTCGACTTCAATAAATGCTTCAGCGGGTAAGAAATATCTGCTTGTATCCTGAACCTGTAGTTCAATTCGTCCACGCTGATTTGGCTCTCGTGCGTCATAAGAATAATATTGATAATCGCACACAGATTCATCTTTTAAAACTGGTGCATCCATGTCAAACGCGGGATCAGATATACGCTTGAACATATTTATTATTATCGTCTTCGTCTAACACGAAGACCGCTTCCTGCTATCAGATTAGCGGCTATATTTTTTTCTTTTTCTAACCCAACATTAGTGTTGGTAGCCAACTCTGCTTGTTTCTGATTAGAAGCTTGATTTATTATTTTACTGACATTTGCGGACATCACTTCAGTGCTGGCCAGTTTCACTAGTTGAGGTCGGACCGCTGGCGGTCTGCGTATTAATCGCGCTAGTCTATCCTTGATCGTTGAAAATGCTTTGCTAGCAACATCACCAACAGCGCCAATAGCTTTTTCACGAACAACGTCAATAGCTTTCATTCCTAGTTGCTTTGCAAGCGGTATTGCTTTTGGGGCTATCCCTCTAAATAGACCTTGAACAACATCACCTAGTCCATCTCCGTAGGTCGTTTCGTATACTGGTAATCGTGAATTTATTGCCCTGACCATGGTTGGTCTATGAGTATTGTGTACGATCATATTATTATTAAGTGATTTTATCACTAATTGCATCTAATTACATACTCAATCACTGTAGTAATCATCGGCGATTCATTAATGAGGGACCGATACACATTAATATCCATAACACCACCTGTAAATAATCGTTTACAAATATCAGCTGCTTCATTAATAATTTCTGGGGAATTATTGCCAGCTCGTTTTCCTCCAATGAGAATTTCTAGTCGATCAACATCAGCAAGGACGTTATTGGCACAAGTAATAAAGCCACTTCCTAAACCACTTCCAGTTGCACCAGGATCTTGATATTCTTCCTCTGTTGTTCTAACTGGTTGTCGTGGTGATTTCAATTGTTTCATTAATTCTTGTCGTTGTTGTAGCTCTTGTTGTGATCGTTGTGGTGATCGTTGTGGTCGTTGTGGTGATGGTTGTTCTCGTTGTTGTGGTGATGGTAATTTAAATTGTTGTGGTAGTGGTGGCAGTAATCGTGGTGATCGTTGTGGTGATGGTAATGGTGATAGTAATTGTGTTTGTGGATAATCACGAAGTGATTGTGGAAATTGTTGAACTTGTTCTCCAAGTGTTTTTACTGGTTTCTGTAATTTAAATTGTTTAGCTCTTTCGATATGCTCATATACATCCTTATCAAATTCATTAAAATTATCAATATCTTCATCAGATCTAATTTCTGGAATACCAGTATAGATGCGATATACATCCTTGATCCAATTGGCAGAGCTTAGAGATTTAAAATGTTCTGGTTTTACATATTTTTTTTCTTTCATAATATCCAAACTCGGCAATATCAATTACTTTTTTTGAATCCCTGATAGCAGCAATACTTTCAGGCGTAAATTTATCTATTATCTTAGTTCTTGGTTTAGGTTGTTGTGGTTGTGGTTGTGGCTGTGGTTGAGCTGCTTGAATATGGCCAGCAATATCAACAGGTAATGTTTTAAGAGCTCTTTGTGTTGCCTCGGTTGCTGTAACAATTTTCTTTGTTGGTTCGACAATCGGTTTAAATAATTGTTCTGCACCTTCTGCAAATTCCACCTGAGACTCCTGACGAGCTTGTAGTTGTTGTTTAACTAAATCACGGACGGGTAAATATTTTTTGATTGCCTCTAGTCGCTCTCGAGCTAATCTAGCTGAGTGTGGTTCTCCAATCATTATTGATAATATTTATAATGGCTGTTTAATTTACAGCAGCCGAGAGGGTGAACGACCAACGTTGAGTGACCAACACGTAAAATAAACACACCATAAAAAACCCAGCGAGTCAGAGATAAAGTAACGAGATAATCTAACCCTAAGAAATCTCACGGCCTGACAGAGTCAGGGTTAGAGGTTGTGGTTTAACGTCGCTGACCTTAAGATTTCCTTTTCGTAGGAAGGCTTATTTTTTCATAAATAATGTCTCAAGCAAAATGGTCTGTTCACCCTCTCCGCTGCTATCTAGGTGTTTTATTTTTGATTCGTCTCTTCACGTATATACAGCCCAAATGTAGGAATTTGAAATATTGTATTCAGATTATAAATTGAATGATTATGTCATTGTTGATGCCTACGTCTCATAGGAAAACAAGTTTTATTGGAGCATTGTAAAAGAACTAGCTGTAACAAATAAAATTCAATGGAGTGCGTTATATTACATGATGCATCTTTACAGTTGTACCCTTTAGATCCCCACATCTCCCCCAATGAAATTGCTTGTCACATAGAGCGGAAATTTTCTTTATTCAACAATGGTGGATTATTGAAAGTCATTCAAACTGACGATGCACAGAAACATAAGGAATAAGGAGACTTCTTTTCACTTCTATTTCTATTGTGTTATTTGTTTATTTATTTTCGTTATTTTTGGCAGATCATTATAAATTTCAATCGATTTTGTTATTTTTAAAGAAAGAGGCCATATTATACGTGTTGTTATTTGTAGCCACTATTTATATCTCATGTAGGAATGCCTCAGCCTTAATGGGATACAAAGAAACAAGCCTGGAATGTCAAATAACAAGTAATTAAACAGTACATTTCGAGCAAGCATATTGACTGGAGGACCAAAATCAATTATCTGTTGGTGCTTCAATTAAAATAATGCACAGTGTGTACGGAATCATGGTTACAACGTACAAACTTAGTACGAAGTTTAAATGTCTGTCTGCTTGTCGACGAGGCTGTCTGCTTACAAACCTGTCTCCATGTGTTTTCTGTAACATTGTTTCCTGTATCGAATAAAGGAAGTACGATGTTGGTAATAAGTATTCAAAGGGTAGAAATAGTGTTTCTTTACATATTCCTTGCAGTTTGTGGTTTTCACATTTACTACCTTTACTACAGAGATATACGCTGAAATTAAAAATAAAATGAAGCTAGACAGGAAAAAACAAAATAGTATTTTACTTTAACCTCCAATTAGCCTTCTTAGCGAGATAATTCCTAGGGATGTAGTTTTATCGCAAAAGTTAAAAATTGACCATATCCTTTTGAGTAGAAAGAGGTTTCAAACGAAGAGTGGCCTGATATGATATATTATGCGTTTTTAAATCTTTTCTTCTGAGCTCCTTTTTTTTAGACTGATATTTGAAATTGATTTCTCTCTTTTTCAGTCCATGACTAAAACTCATCTTTGGACAAAGTTAATTATCTACGACGTGCTGAAGGTTCATTTTAAAAAGTATTTCTGCGTCGAACACGTAACGGAAACGAGAAAGAATCAACAACGTATGTTATTACTGAGAAAAGATAATTTTGAAACACACATTTACGCTCAAATATCCATGTAGATATTTATCTCTTTCTAACACAGTTGGAGTATTCTTAAATACATTAATGTCGGGTCTTACACAGAGTCACAAACACACATCTATCTATCTATCTATCTATCTATCTATCTATCTATCTATCTATCTATCTATCTATCTACAGACAAACAGACAGAGATTGTTGTTGTTGTTATAGGGTTTAACGCCATTTTTCAGTACAAGATAGGCTATATATGGCGGCCATTATAAATGGTGGAGGAAGAACCCTGGAATACCCCGGAAAAAAACACCTACCCACGAGAAGCTGCTGGCAAACTTTCTCACATACCCACATCGAACCCATGCAGACAGAGGTGAGATGGCAGTAATCCGTAACAGTGAACTCTTTCGACCTCTCGCCCACTCGGAGCCCCCAGAGAGAGATAATAATACTAATACTAATACTAATACTAATATTATAATAATAATAATAATAATAATAATAATAATAATAATAATAATAAGAAGAAGAAGAAGAAGAAGAAGAAAAAGAAGTTTTGTGTCTCCAATCATCATTTATTGATACTTTGGTATGCATCGTACAAAACAGCGAGTTAAAACAAAGCAGATTTTCTATGCCTGTCTGTCTCTCTATTTGTTGACGAAAGTCATTTAGATGGTCACAATTCTTTTCCGATCTTTGCAGATACCAACAATCGGACAAGTTTTAAGGCATTTTCTTTTGTAGTCATAAGTATTTATATTATCTCCTTCAAACAGATTTACGCTGTAGATTAGACTCATATTAGCTGAATAGTCAAAATCAGAATAAAATCTATTTGCTTTCTTCTAGCTATTTAACCTGATGATGTCTTCCACGTTGCACACATGTCGACAATCCAAGATGCCTTCATATTCTAACAAAACGAAAAACAAGAACGATGTTGAGTTGTTAATCCCATCCACTTACACTGGGTTTTGCACCCAACCATCAGCCACAATTGTGTTTGGTGATTCCTTGACAGAAATCGGTGTCGGACAAACTACATCATGGATATTGGATCATATTCCGTCTGCTAATGAATTCCGACAGGAAAATGTAAAGCTTTATAAATGATACAGATACACGTGGAACTAGAGATAAGAAATAAAAATGAATGAAAATAAATTAGTCGATGTTTCAGTTTTTATTTATTTTTTTATTTTTTCATTTTTTTATTCTTGCTATCCGTCTATTTTTTCTCTTTCGATTTTGTTTTTCTATACTTTTACCTTATACTTGTTTTACCTTTCTTTATCTAATTGGAACAGTTTATCTATCTCTCAGTTATAACCATGGTCAACTTTAATGGAAAAGTGATAGTTTAAGTCACCCTACATAATTGCAATATACATCTATGTTGCAGTCTTATTTTATATCGATGGCCCTTTTAACGTACGCGAAAATGCAGAAAAGTGTTCAACTTGCCCAATATAAATTATTTTTTGATACCATGCATGACCAGATGTGTCAGTTTATGCAGTATGACTAAGTATATGAACATGGTTTTTACCACAATAACAAAGTATAAATAAACCGAACAGAAATAAAATAATCTCTGCCCAGAAATTATTTATCAAACATTTGATATTAAATTATATTATAACGTTTCAATCTCCAGCATTATTTAATTATAGATTAAGAAAAGATAGGGAGAGACACTGAAGGATTTAGGGATGAAATGGAAAGGGTGCATTTATGTCCTCTTGTATGAATATTTTGGAAAACAGTTAATATCAAATATTAAAGTCGAAACGGTTTATAGAAACATCAGCTTTGAGCTGAAAAATAAACCCCATTTCCAAAGACAGCACACGCCATTGGGATGTCGAAGAAAGGTGATAAACACTATTGTTTCTGTATATATCAATTGATCATTTCATTTGTGAATCCAAGGTGTTTGAAAGCATGATATTCAAACATCTTTAATTTTTGCAGAAAAATCACTTCATATATAAATTATTAACTGGATTTCTTTATGGTGGTTCAACTATTGGTCAACTAATTGAACTTTATCATAAAATACATTTTTCCCTTGATGTCAGAAAAGCTTTTGATATAGTACGGATCAATAGGTACGTTTAATAGCTCAGCATTCAGAAATGCTGTTAAACTTTTATTATATTCGAAAAGTACTTCATAACCCACAAGCAGTGAGCTTTCTATCAAAATTTAGTATCAACAATATTAACTAATTTCTGGGGAATATCCAGGTTCCGTGTTAGGTCCTTTACTATTTATTAATTATATCAACCATATAGCAGATAATTTGAACTCAGTTGTTGTTATTTGCGAATAATACTGGTTTTGGAGCGTCTTCGACAAATTCTTTCTACGGTCAAGGGATAAAAATAAAGATCCTTAAACACAGTGCATTGGCAGACGACTGTCTTGTTGCCTTGATTATTTCGAAAATTGTCATTTTTTAATATTAGGAAAACAGGTAAACTGATCGTTCCTTTCTGAAGTCCTCTTTGGATAATATGAATTGAGTTCCATATAAATAGTTGACAGACACCTATTATTTTGTGACGCGAAATGGACATGAAATTGTTGTTGTTGTTGTGGGGCTTAACGCCATTTTTCAGCACACGATAGGCTATACATGGCGGCCAGTATTAATGGTGGAGGAAGAAACCGGGAAATCCGCGGAAAGAACCACCGACCCACGAGAAGCTACTGGCAAGCTTTCTCACGAAATTGTATTGCAAATATTCAAAAATATCATTCGCTCGAATAACCAACCTTAAAAATGTTATATGATTGGTTGAAATGAATTATTAATATGGCAGACTTAACGATCAGACTTAGAAAACTATCAACCCAGATGTTACAGCGAAACGAATATAGAAGCTGTTTGTACAAGAAAAGGCTTGTAAATATATTAAACAGAAGTGACATATATAATGTCTTTGAACTCTTATTAGATATTTAGCATTCTTAAACTGGACAAAAAATATGCGAAAGAACAAAATAGATGTCTGAATTGAGTATGTAATGTTGCAGATATATAAATATAAACCACTGAGAGGGAACCCGTACACAAGTTTGCCGAAATGGATTTAGAAACAATACTGCTTGTACAAATGTGAAAAAAATAAGGCAATAGTCTCGTTTATTTAAGTTATTAACAGGAAGGTAATCATATGTCCAATGAAACCTGAGGGTATTAAAACGGAGTCATATGTAGACATGTTAATGATGTTGCAATGAATGTCGTGACCATTAAGACTACAAAGATAGAATACACCAATGTGTTCAAACAAACAAACTTTTTTTTAAATATAAAATTTGTTTTATGACAGATACACTGACATCAGGGAACAAAATATATTTGTAGACATGCATGAATTTTATAAGTACACAAGCAGTAATATAAAACATTAAAGACTATGATACAACACAGATAATTTCGTACATATAATGCTTGAAGTGAGTTATTTTGTAATATGCAAAAGACATTTCAGTATCAGTATTGATTAAAGTGTCCGTATTTTATTTTGAATGACTTTGAGAGCATAATCGTGTGCGATTAACAGTGTTGAAGCGAAACCGTTGCACAACTAAATAGCTTTGTTGACAGCAGAGGTGGAATTGTAGCAATGCAAAGTACATTTTCGGTTCTATATCATGCGAATGTTTTGCTGATGTCGATAGAAAATGCAATACATTATGGTGCCAGAGACAATGTGTGCCAAAGGGTATGCCCATGGCACGATTACATTTTGTTTCTGTACTATCCTTGAAAATAAAACAGCCAAATACGTTAAGTCAGGGTTCGGTTTGTTTATCAGTTCAGTACATAAAAGATACAGATCACTAGTTACAGAAGTACCGATTGTAATAGAGTATTTTATGATGCGCAGAGTAACATTGCACAACTACTATATGAAGAATTAAGACCGAAAATGCAAACTCTATGGTATTCAAAGGTAGTTTAAAAGAACAAAAAACAATAAAATCTTCGCATATCATTTCAATCTAACAATTCTCAAAATTAAATTGGGAACATACAGTCAAGTAACATACAAATACCGAAGTCGACCTCTTAGCGACTGTAATTTAAACTAATAATATCTACAATACACCCACAATTCATTCAAAACCTGTGTTACGACTCTATGGTCATAAACGAAGTAACAGAAAAAATAAAAGCCAACAATTTTGTTAAACTTGCAAATAATTTATTTATCAAAGTTACAATTGAAAATGTGAAAGAAACGCACATTATTATGAAGAGAATTCAAAATAATCCTGATACAATTCTATAAAAGTCCAAAAGAATTAAACGTTCCGTATAAATTTCAAAACGGTAAATGTACTGGTCCGCCAAGAATCGTAACGTTGTCAAAATGGCGTCGTCCATAACCCCTTTGAATAATTCACAATAGTTCCCGAATAATTTCATTGTCCCCATAAATGAGCACTTTCTATTTCCACCGAAAAGTCGAAAAAAATGTTTCTTCTCTCGAAATATTACCAAGTACAGCATAAAACACGTCTTCAGACTTACAATGCAAGAAATATGAACGAATCCAAAATGAATATGATTGCTAAGTTGCCTCCTTATACAGACCTTCTATTACGACTATATTTGACAACACCCCCAAGTGACAGATCATACTACTCAATATATTTCGAAATGCCTATTTATGTGACCTAGCCTATACAATGGGAATTAAGTTAATTCTTCTAGAACCATCGAAATCCCACAGCCAACGAGAAATTAACCCAACGTGGTCAACAGATCTTATTAATAAGACTATTATCAGCTATTGTCAACTCATACGTAAGCATCTAGTTATAGATCCTATGTAATTTTACGCTCTTAGTATTTCTAAAACAGACCCCAGTCACCTCAGTAAAATTTAACTCAAGATAATCTGTACAATTTACAGCCATAAATAACAATTAGAAAAATTAGATAATATCATGTACCAGGAATTACAAAATATAGATATACATACCATCTGTCCTGTTATGACAGTAATCTCTTCATCAAGACCTTAATTTAAAATGACAAAAGTCCTATCGTATAATAGCGAGAAATATATTTCATTCAGCAATGTTTTCGTAGATGATAATTTCAACAATAAAGAAGAAAAAAAATAAATAAATAAATATAAAAAAGAAATAAAAGTACAAGCACATTTGTAGATAACTTGAAATTCATTGGAATGTCCATACAGCAGCTGGCTAAATATTTAAGTGATAAAAAGTTTACAGATACTCTGATTATGTTTACACAATAATGCAACCCTCAGTGTTTGAGAAAAGACAGTGATCATTAGATAGCATATAGATGGACAGCTTTCATGAAAGAGCTATTCCACCAGTCGCAGAGTTTTAGTCATTACACATTATTCAACAACTGAAACATATACAATGTCGATTATCAGTGTCGATATCATACAACATGACTATCGCGTGACGAAACATACTTATTGATACCATGTGACATCTTGGAGGAAATTAAAAATGTGTGCCTGGAAAATAATAAACTTGGTACTACTCTCAATGTAAAATAACTAATGTGGACAAACTATGACATGTTTTGAATGTTTGAAGGTGGAAAAGATGTGGAAATTGCAAAATACCACATATGTATGATATAGCAAATCATGAATAATACATGCAGAAAGATACTAAAATGATATTGAGTACAAAAGGTTATTCATTATTTATCTAAATAATTACAAAATTGTGCGTGGGTTATGCGCATGCTGGTACAAAGTTTTTAAAATACTAAGACTTTGCAAATTAATTATGTAGAAGACAATCTCTCTGAGATACCAGGTTGCATTTAGCACAGCATTTAGAGATTGTATTTATAGGTTATTGCATTTACATGGGAATATAAGTTAATGCATATATATGGGAAAATATGACAGAGTTTCGGAAAATACTGCACGAACTTGAGTAGTGCAATATTTTTCATAAAAAACTAGTTCATATTTTCTTATAAAAATGCAGTAACCTTTTTATTATATGCTCATTTAATTTAACTACCCAAGGCTTAATAACAAAAGACATTACAAGAAACAATGTAATTTAATTTACTCTTTATTCCAAAATAAATTCACAACTGTAGATTCAACAATACACTATAACAGTATTCATGCGCACATAGCTCCGCCCAGTGATCCTTAAGTTAGTCGCGCGCTCTATATCAGTTTCAAAAATAATTGTCGTTTTGGTCTACTTGAAATTTAGAGTCATGTTATGAGCGAATGCTCATGGACTTTGTTTCTGTGTCAAAAATATGTGCATAAATGTAAGCATATTTATTACCATTCTTATTACCACCTAAAGAAAACATGCTTATGCACTGTCACTTGCATCTCGATGTTGAAGGGACACCAGCTATGACCTGTATCATACAGTGTGTCTTCTATCGCTAGCCTTACATTGTATGAAAATAGTTTCACGGTGAAAATTGACAAACAGCTGTTGCGTGACACTCCACTTACCCAACGGAAATAATAATTTTTGGTCGCCTTGGATTATTGGCTCTGAGGCTTTAGGTTTCCTACCAAAACCTTCAGTTGCAATTTTTCTCGACTCTAGTATTTTGACAAACTTGTTAAACGGTACGTCTCTGATAGATATGCGATAGCTCATGGCCTCAATAAGCTTTTAGATGCTATATCTTATTAGATTCTAGAGAGAACTTGTCATAGTCTTAACCATTCTATTTGAGAAAGATACTAATATTCTCCTAAATAAAAATTTCAATGATCCGAACGGTATTTTCAGTTACTGCATCTCACGTTTGTTGTTGACATTGTGAAAATCACGTTCATACGCTTATTTGTTTGAAAGTTTAGTTTCTGACCCAGTGAACTCGTCCATATCTTTAACTTTTTCATCAAAACTTTCAAAAGGACGAACCAGCTGATTTAGTTCATTCACAAACAAATATAATCAACCAAGACCTGAAGTGTTTACTACACGAGTGTACATGGTTTATTTACAAAGTAGTTCCTTTTACAATATACTATCTTTAGGCACACGTGTTGCAGACGTACGTGAAATATGAATGTGCTCAGTATCGTAAAATATTGCACAATTCTGACACTGTAAAGTTAACGGAGACAAAAATGAGCATATAATAATACCCTTTAATGACTATTTCAAGGACCATTTGTTAACTCCAGATGGAGATATTTATCTTTTGTACAGGAGAAACTAATTGATGATTAAAATGGTATAAAACCAACAGTATGAACGCTATAACAAAATTCAAATTGATGAAAAACAAAAAGAATAACAGTAAATGTATTTACATATGAAACAATCTATTCAGATGCCAGAGAGAAAAACTATTTACAAATAAAATAGTGTTAATCATACGTTAATAGTAGAAAAACAAACAAACAAAATAAACCAACAAAAAATCCCCCAAAAACAAAGCAACCATTTTAAGGTGTACTAACAAGGTCAGGGTTATTAAAATGCTTGATGTAGGAATTCTACTGCAACAAGTTTAAAAGTAAAACAGGTGTCAAATTAGAGAGGCACAAACTGTGTGTCTAATCACAAGAAAATTAACATGAAATGAATATACCTAAATCGGGAGATGTATAACAACACATTAAAAAATGATATTTTATCTTATGAGAAAAATCATACCTAATATACTTTACCCTGCACCTACTATAAAATAAAATAATAGTGCAGTAAAAAGCTGCATAACAAAATATGCACAAAATGTAATGATGATAAAACAACAGATTAGTTTGATAAATGGAGACATTAATGTAAAGATTATTGGAAATTGTAGACAAACAGTACAGTAATGAGTACCGTAACAAAAAGATACGAACATAGCTGATAATAGTATGGGACTAACAAGGAAAGAACAATACAAAACAGTAAAAAAAAAAAAGAACCAATAAGAAACAAAGATGAAACACTAGAAGCAAGTAGGTAGCAACAACGTTTTGCTCAACGATAATTGTAATCAACTGACGACATCCCAATAGATGGCGAAAATATTTCATTACTGACCTACTTGTTTACGTGATCAATTTACATTGTTTTGTTCTAACCACTCTCCATCATGCAATCGTACTCTTACGATGCATCGTAACAATTAGTGGAGTTCCTTTAATTCATTTTTATTTGATCGTTTTTCTTGCAAAGTATAGTCTGTGAATTATGTCTGTATTTTGTTACAATCCTGTTCTTGTCTCTTTGTGTAATTATCCAATGAACCTTTGTACCACTGGGAATTAGTCGATTGAAAAAGCACTCGCATTCACCATACCAGTTTTTGCAGTGGTAGATTAAGTAATTTTCATATGCAATTATTCCTGACCAACCTGACCAACACAGTCTGTATAATCCACAATAATTTGGAAAGAATCGCATTCGCCGTTTGTTTTGTTACACGGACACCCATATATATATATATATATATATATATAGAGAGAGAGAGAGAGAGAGAGAGAGAGAGAGAGAGAATTATAAATATACACCAAACAGAAAGTGCTATCCCTGGACTCTATAGAAGAATGCTTGATAATAATAGGCAGAATTAATAATTTAATACAAATAATACTATCATACAGGTTAGATAATTTTTAATTCGTACTCTACGAAGATTCGAACCCAGGTCCGCGGGTAAACGGCACCCATCGCCTTGCCTGCACACACCAGCCCATATTCCGTCACGACTAAGCACGCATCGCCAAAGAAATGATGCGACTGAATCGGTGTTATATGGACTCGTGTGTAGCAGACACACTCGCATGACGACCTAGTAATTAATTCTCATATATCTACACAGTCATTCCGGATTCCTATGAAAGAAATCAAGGTATATAGGATTTATTATAGAGAATTATAAATATACACCAAACAGAACAGAAAGTTCTATCCCTATTCTGTTTGGTGCATTTGGAGTACGAATTAAAAATTCTCTAATCTGTATGATAGTATTATTTGTATTAAATTATTAATTCTACCAACTATTATCAAGCATTCTTCTATAGAATCCAGGGATAGCACTTTCTCTTCTGTTTGGTATATATTTATAATTCTTTATATATATATATATATATATATATATATATATATATATATATATATATATATATATATATAAAGAATACAAATCATATGGCGAATAACAGTCCTTTCAAGCGCACTGGATCCAGCAAGGGATCACGTGTGTCAGGGATTGATTGAGATAAATGCAATAAACTGACAACGAACAGTGCAAAACTAGTATCTAACTAGCCTGAGCGCTTTCGACTCTTAATGAATCTTTTTCAAGGGCATATACAAAAACACAGACAAAACAAACAAATAAAACACAAAAACCGTTGTGTTTGCAAAACTTTACATGGCTGTTTCTACAGGAATTAAACCTTGAAATGTATTTATGTCTCAACCAGCCTATATCACCTTGTTGCGGAGACTGGAAAATATTTGTATTAACCTAGAAATCGATGAGCCATAACGACGTCTGTTACTTTGTGTACGTTTATATAAGCGCAAATTATATCCCGGATATTTCATTCTTATAGTAGTGATTGAAGGCTATTAAGCAAATTTAGAAAAAAAATTTAAAAGACAATGTGTTGGCTGCAAAAGACAATTCCACTTGTGAATGGCTGTCTTTTTCTTGTCTTCTTGGTTTAAACCGCTTGGTTTCAATGTTCTAAGGCGGCGTATCTAGTAAGATTCCATTTCGTTCCTGGTTTTGGAACTCCAGTTGGGGTTGTTAGCAATTACAATAAGTGTTATATCACTGAAAGTGTGGCCAGGGGAGGAGAAGTGTTCTGCGACCGGGCTTCTGTACAACTTCTTTGACAGAAAAAAAGTTTTGCTACTTATGTGATAGGGCTTATTACATGAACGTAATATTGCAAAAAATGAATTTATAATTATTCCTACTTTAGCTAAATACCTTATTCATTGTCACAATTAGCTAAGTTGTCGGAAAGTGCTCTCACATACGAAAGGCGGAGCTCACCTCCTGACACAGCCAATTACGACATCATGTAAGTAGTAAAGGAAAATGAGGTTTATATCTCAGAGACCCCCTTCCCCCTCCAAAACGCTTCTATCTTGACATTTTCTTCACCAGATTTTTTTTAAAGCTTAAAATAAGGTGACAAAATATATAGTTTTTTTACAGCACAGAATAAGGTGACGAAATATATTTGTCGGGGGAAGGGGGTCTCGGAGATAGAAACAACTCATTTTCTTTTACTACTAACATAACCATATTTTATGATAATCTTTTTCATACTTGCTGACTCTCATTGGTAGGATATCCGTTAACATACTGTCAATAATACGGAACTCGCGTATTAAATCGTCCATATCATATTTTACACCTCGCAAATAAGATCGTATCTGATCAAGTAATTTTTTATAAGTGATACTTGCTATTTTACAAGCATTTGTTTTAGTCTCAAGTCGGGCCTCAATTTTCTTACACGCTGTTGAAAGAGAGACACCGACACCAGATATTATTAACAAAAACGGTTTTAATGATGCTGCACTTGAGATTACGCCAGAGCTGGTCATTAGCAGTGGTAAATATGATATTACTCGAAGTATTCTACTGTAATGCTTGTAACATTGTTTAACACACCAGAGGTTTTTAAGATAAAATTTGCAATAATTAGTGCGTCAACATCTTGTTTTGGTATTTCTTCTGAAATATGATTGAAATCGACGATCTGTTTTTTCATTATACAATATTTGTATACATTTTTTAAAATATAATAACAAAAGTTCTAATGTCAACAATTGAATCAAGAAAATCACGGAATTTATTATTGTTAGGATCAGCTAAAAATTCTTTGTACTTGTGATAAACATCTGACGAAGTATCGTTGTATCGTTTATCTGTTAGTTCCTCATTTTTCTTTAACCAAGTGTAGGAATCAAACGTGTTTTCTACTTCACGTCCCATACAAATCTGTTTCATTCACCAAATTATCGTATTCTCTTTCTGTTTCATCAATAAATCCGAGTACCAAACTTATTTGATCCAACGTGAAATTTTTGAGGACAGGATGTTGTCTGATAATTGCGCATGCGACTACGGAAATTTATTTAGCATTAATTTTTGGAGTGATTTTAGTCCAAGAATGTTACGACGAGTAAAAGCATTTACTCTAAGCCATAATTTTTCGTATTGTTTTGTGAGCATTTTCTCGACGTCAATGTAATAATTTCGTAATGACAATTGTCTAGAGCGTTGGAGCGATGGAAGTGGAACATCGTCTTCTTCACTTATGTCTTGATAAGAATTAATCTTCCATTCAAACCACGTTTGATCGACTTCTCTAAAATACTTTCCTCGCTCATCATTACTAAGATTACTAATTTCATCGTCAAAATTTCTGATTATCTTTAGAGATCTGTCAACTATAATCGGATCAAATTCTGGGTCTTTCTTGCGCATCATTGGTAGAAGTGCGTTCTAGTATGCTTTTATAATTAACTCCGTATCCGCTGTCATGGTAACGATATTAACTAGGGTTTCCTTGTCGTGGTAGTACATACCAAGATACTTAAAAATTTCTCGTTTTGAAAAACTATTGTATTACTTCTTGTTCCTTCTTTTTCCTATTATCTTAGATTGCGCTAGTTTGTTGAGACGATTATAGTTATAGCTCATTCGTTTTTCCTTTTGTGCTATTCGTGTTTTTAATAGGCCTGATCGCATTATCAACTCTATATTTTTAAAATCAAGCTCAAGCAATATTTTTAAAATAGGATTTCAACTTGTTTTTGTTCTTCTACACAATTATCAGGATGGCAGTAACTGCTTATAATATCAAAGTTTTTTTATTGCCATAATTAGTTGTGGTCCTCGCATATGAGTAATACGAACAAATTTTTTTACTTCTCTGACAATGGAGAGTTTACCATTGGAATTGTAAAATTTTTCCTACTATTTATCACACGTGCCGCAAATGATTCGTCCCCAACAACTTTGTTGGGGTTAAAAATATTATCATAAAAATCTCTTGCAATGGTTATAATCGGTGGTTCTGACATTATTTTATAGCACTATATTAAATTTGATCATCGAGTGTATATATTTGAAATGCTGTCAATCCTGGAAACGGATGTTCAGCAGCGATAACATAAACTAGAAAATACAAATACTTGTTAACAGTCTTTTCTGTCGGAATTGTAAAATATTGTGTTGTTGAGATATACGTTTTTTCTGTACTATATAATGTTACCCAGTTGATATCATTGTTTGATCCTTCCAATCGCCAATTATAAATTTGACCATCACTAGAGTTTAATTGACCGCCCAAATGAAATTGCCAAATAGCAACTGCAGTGGGACATTTATTTGTAATCCAAAAGTTTTCAACTTCTCCGTTTGTCGTCCATTCCTATCTATCAGAGAAGACACGATGTGGATAGTTTTCAGGATAATGTGTTGATGCGCTTATCTCAAACCCAACTCGGTTGTCAGTTGCCTTAAAAAGTGTTGGAATATACCCAACATTGTTCTTGGTTCGTTTTACAACACCGGATAAACCATCCACATACACTTTATTTGTCAGATCATTAGGGTTAACTGGAACATATGTCGTCGTTATTTTGTTGCTTCTCATCTTTATGTTGCCTGACATTGGTCCACTGGATCGTTTAAAATATGGGCATGTTCTTCTCTTAACTGAGCATAACTAATAGCATCAGTCGCATTAGCTGGTGGCGAGGTTGTCGGTAATCCAGCTATTTTTGAGTTATTGCTCATTATCAGGTTACCTGTCATTATGTCGCCGGCCTTGTTAAGCTTGTTATCATCAACAGATTTTAGTTCCGCATAACTCACCGCTTGTGTATTATCAACATTTGCTGGCGGATATACAGTTTCTAAATCAGTTAATTGTTTACTCGACATGTTAATATAACCTATTCCACCGGTTTTGCCATGCTTGTTGCCATCCACATACTTCAAATGGAAATAACTTACCGCTTGGGTTTGATTTAAGTTCGCTGGTGGATACCCGGTCTCCAAATTTATAAATTTTTTTCCTGACATATCTAAGTTTCCGCTTAAAATTCCTCCTGTCAGTGACAGTTTATTATCATCAACAGATTTTAGCTGTGCATAACTAACAGCTTGTGTATTAACAACATTTATTGGCGGATAATTTGTTTCTAAACCTCGTACTCGTTGATTTGACATGAACAGGTTTCCAGTCATTGTATCGCCAGTTTGTTTTAGGTAGCCTGATAAATCAACATTACCATTTGTTATTGTACTTACAGCCGACGAATCTTCTAATGCTGTTCAAAATTTTGTATAATAGCTCATTATTTGTTTATTGTCTGACAATTTTTATCAACTTAATTTATAATACGTCGATATTAAATTTTGACACAAAACGGCTGGTGCAACATAAACACAACAATGAACTTCCAGATTGTCATTATCTTATTGTTGGGAGAACTGGATCGGGGAAAACAAACCTGCTGATGAATTTACTGCTGGGCGATAATTTTAACTATGACAGAGTTTACATTTACACAATTAATCCACAACAGGATAAGTACGAGCTACTTAACGAATATAATAACAAACTTCGTGATGATCTTGAGGCTGGTGAAGATTTTTTATCATCCGACAACCAGAAGAGCTTATCCCAGTTAATCAACTTGATTCAGATGAACATAAGATAGTCGTTTTTGATGATATTCCGCTAAACAATGAAGAGATGAATAAAATAAGATCATATTTTTCACTGTCGCGTAATACATAATGTAACTCTGTTTATCTCGCTGAAGGGTTTTATAACGTCGACAGATTTATTCGGCGAAATACGGGATGTTTTATATTATTTCCAGGACTAGACAATGTTGACGTTAGAAATATTGCTAACGAGCAATGTGGTGATGTAACAAAGGATACATTTATCGAATTATCATCAAGCAACCAAAGACAAATATAACTTTTCCTATTTGATAAACTCGCACGTGATCCAGCTAAGATGTTTCGTTGTTGTATTGATAAATTTATCTAGATAAATTTTGTAAAACGTATAGAAATAACAAAGGACAAACATCAACAAAAAATTGAATTACTAAAAAAATTTATTAAAACTCGAGCTGCTTTTAAGACAAAAGTGGAAGAAGCACATCGAGGACAAGTTCAAAGCAGCAGAAGAAGCTGCTAAACTTTTAAGCCAGTTACTGAAGCAGTACTTTGCAAGCAACCTGAAGTGTCAATAATATCTCCAGAAGAAATAAAAAAGCACAAGAAAAAGGTTTGTTGGGACAGTTAAAAAACAGCAAGAATCCGAGTCTGAAAAAAGGACTGAAAAAATTGCTGAAAAAACAGAATCTGAAAAAGTTGTATCAGAATCAATTAAACAACAGGAGGGAATAATTGATCCAAACCAACCGTCTATTGACGATTAAATAAAAGCGATTGAGGAAAAAGCTTTTGAGACAATTATATGGCATGCTAAAAAACCAATAACTCAGAATGAATATGAAAGACTTACTAATAAAATTTTGGTGAAAAAATTATGATTTTGATAATATGATAAATTGGGTGTATGATAAGTACAGAAGTGTTTTAGAATTATTAGAAAGAATGATTTTAGACGGGAACAACTATGGCGATATTATCAAATATGAAGATGATGTTGTTCAAATGGGAAGATTATACAATACGATGCGCAAAGGCGTTATAGCTACTGTTATGTTTGATACAGGTACTAAGGTTAGGGTGAAAGATAAAGATTTTGGAAAAGGATGGGATTTGTATAGAATGTTTAAAAATACTGATAAAACTCGTAGTAAAGATAAGAAAGGTGAAAGACTTGGTTTTGGCGTCAAAGTATTTACATCAAATGCTGAAATAGTCGACAGACTTATGTTATTGATATCATCTAAAGAAGCTGGAAATGAAAGTACAGAAATCGACAACGAAATCGTAGATATATTAGATCATTGTCGATCGAGTGGATTATTAACATCATCCGAGTACCAAATTTTACATGATGATCTTATCTAAAATATTGATATAATGTCAGCAACATTATTACTCGATTCATCGGCAAACAAAGAGTGACAGCGCAAACTTTTCTGTCTATTACAATTCACCAATAACACAAGATCCAAATAAACAATACGAAATTGGATCAATCTCTGCTACTATATGGCATTCTATGCCAAATGTTAAAACAAACGTCAGCGACGACTTCACATTTAATCCTGGCATGTGGGTAACAGTCAAAATACCTCAAGGAGCGTATAACGTAACTGATCTTAATAAAACAATAAAAGAACTAATGACAAAAAGTGGAGGCATTGCAGACAATTTTGAGTTAACTCCAAACTATAATACACTACGAGTTAGAATCACGTTCACAAAAATTTGATAATCGATTTTTCACCAGCGACTAGTATTACGTCGTTGATAGGATTTAATCAACGACAATACGGCAGTGTTGCAGAACAAAGTATATCGTACGACGGAGATTTACCCGTTAACATAACAGACGTAAATACAATTTTAATCAGTTGTTCTATTGCATTAGGATCTTACTCAGCCAAAGGTAGCCATGGTCAATTTACATTTTTTCGCCTGATGTTCCTCCAGGATCACTAATGCAAATTACTCCTAGGCAATTGATATACTATCCAATTAATCTTGAAAGTCAAATAACAAGTATAACAATGCAACTAACAGATCAATATGTGCGGCAAATAGATCTTTACAATGAAGTTGTCACGTATTAATTACACCTACGCGCGGCGACGCAAATTTTGTAAGTCTATATTTTATAACAAGATGAGACGAAGAAAAATTTCTAGAAGAAAAATTGTAGGAAGATTGTTTGGAAATATATGTACAACAATTGCTGAAAATATACCAAGAATAGCGCGTAAAGTAGCACCAATTGCATTTGACTCAGGTAAATCTTTCGCATCTACAGTCGGCACCGCAGTCGGACAAAAAATCGCTGATAAAATTAAAAGCGCGCCAACACCGGTTTCCACATCGCAAATGAAACAAGCAATATCAGATATTGCACAAACAACGGAAACAGAACTAGCTATAATAGCTACTACAAAAAAAAAATTATTATCACCGCGTGGTGAAGAAGTAATGCGCTAACTTGTAAAGAAAACAAGACCAATGACTCACGCTGCTTTTTAGTCCTTGCAATTTTGTGTGGCGATTATAAAATAAAATAATGTCAGCCAAAATTTATTTTAACTTCGACGAGGAACATGATGTTGATGATAATGTAGCAGAATTCGAATACGTAGAGTATCTCGACGAAAACTCAAGCGAACCAAATAAAGCGGGTGTTAGAACTTTTAATACACGTGACGAAGACGTGTTTCTGCTGCTACATAAAGCGATGTTAGAAGTACGTGGTCAAATATTAACAGCAGTTGGCGGTAATATTGCAACTGATGCAGAAATTGCACTTGTAAATAACGGTTGAAGTTTGTTTAGAAGTGCCCGATACCAACTAGCCAACCAAACCGTGGAAGATATTTCAATGCACTTACCTGTAGCAAGTACAATACTTAACATTGTTTCGTTTAGCGATGATTAATCAAGATCGGTGGCCACAAACATGATGTGGTTTAAGGATAACTCATTCGGAATATCTGTTTCAAGCGAATTCCGCACTGGTGCTGGTACTCCTGCTGCTGATAACAATAATCTAATCGCCAATCCCGCTAACAATGCTGCAGCTGATATTGGAGACGCAATAAGATTAGCGGTCACAAGAATACGACGACTGCAATGTATCGAGGGATATGCCATACGAAAAGCGTTTGAAGCAGAATCTCGCCAAATAACAATGATGCTTCCGTTAAGCAAAATGTTTGGATTTTGTCGCGATCACAACAAAGACCTTTTGTGGAATAAAACATACACTTATTTTAGATCGAGCGGATCAAAACGATTGTATAATGCATGCCGATGGAGTGGCTGAAGGACGATTTGATATTACAAGACTCGCGCTATGGATGCCACGAGTTGTTCCATCAACTACTAGACAAATGGAACTCGAATCGACGTTGACCGCGTGGACAAAAAGGATATAATTCCTGCAGAACAAAATTTATCAAACAGCAATTCCTAACACAACTGATTACACATGGCGTGCTGCAACCGCCCCAGCGAACAATTACCGCGATACTTTGTTGCATTTCAACGACAGGTGCGTCGTAATGATCAAGAAATGAACAATTCCATATTTGATAACCCTGATGTCAGACGGATCTTTATTAGGATAAATTCAAGGCAATATCCCGAACGTGCAATCGATATCAACTTTGCTGATGATGAAATAAAAAACATTACACGAGCTTACATGTAGCTCATGGAAGCAATACAAAAATATCAGGACGCTGATAGTGGAAGCCAGATATCTGTCGAAGAATTTCGTTCTTTTTATCCAATCTTTTGCTTCGACATTTCAAAACATCTGGAACGAGCTATCGGATCAACTTCTGATATTGAAGTTACTGGGACGCTTGGCGTACTACCAGCTGAAGCATATAACGCATACGCGCTAGTTGTCAGTGATAGATTCTTTACAACTGACGCAGTTAAAGGTCGGATGACCGTACAAGTTTAATCTAGCAATCTTGTTATAATGAAAACCGAATATAAAACCAGAGAAATATATCTAACGCCAGGACAAGTTGAAAAATTATCAGCAGCAGTTGCTAAACGTAATTCTGTTTCTTTAATGATATCGCCGACGACTTCGACGAATAAAACAGCGGATAAAGTAATGTTGACAAAACAGCAAATCAACAAACTAGATCACAAAGGAAAACCGTTTGTTCTTAAACTATCTGTTGCACAAGTAACAGCGATGTCCAACCGCGGCGGATTTCTTGGACCAGCACTTTCTGTAGTGGCTAGCGCAATACCAAAAATTCTACCTGTGCTAGGAACACTAGGACTAGCAGCAGCATCAGGGTCAGTATTATGAGCAACTAAAAAGGCGGTCTCCGGAGACGGTATCAAACAAATCTTTCGTCAGTGACAAAGTCAGTGTAGTTTTATGTAACAATAAATAATACAATGCCAGCTAAAAAAATCATCAGGAACCCCCCAAAAAAGGAAAACAAAGTCGTCAAGGAAAACAAAACGAAGAGGATTTATTCCAGTAGCTTTACTCCTAGCAGGATTAGCGGGAAGTCTGCTTCCGAATCTACTGGGAATTGGACGTAGAATAACTTTACCAGGGACCAGACGCCATTGTCGAGGTCGTTACCGTTGAGTAATTTTGATCTACTTGAAAAATTAAAATCTGACGACCGATTTCGTGGAATATTTTCCAAAGATGAACTTGATGACGTACCAGCAGGTGGTTCGTACATCATTAACATACAAAACTTCAACGACGGATCTGGGACGCATTGGGTTGCTGTTTACGATAATAATTATTTTGACTCGTTCGGACTTCCTCCGAGTGATCTTATAAAAAACATTTTTTTTAAAAAAATTTAAAATAATAAATTATTCATCTAATCAACTACAGCCTGTTGGAACATCAGCTTGTGGACATTATTGTATAATGTTTATAAAACAAATGTCCCAGCCTAAATTCAATTTTTAAAAATTTATTTTACAGTTTGATAATCAACCTTCTCACGCCAATGATGAGATTGCAATTAAATTTTATCTAAACTCGTTGATATAATGTCAACATACTGTCTCAAATGCAAAACTTAAACAGAAAATAAAGATGAAACAACAGAAAATAAAATAAATAATAGAATAATGCTGAAAAGTATTTGTGCAATCTGCGGAAAAAGAAAAAGTATGTTTTGAAAGAAATTGCCAACGATGAAATGTTGGGAGCTGGAATGTGCGACAAGGTTATTTTAGTAGATGATTAATAACTGACAAAAATATTTTGTCAGTTATAAAATAAATAATGAAATATAATTGTGATTATGATAGAGATCTCTGTTTAGAGCAAAATAAAATTGTTACGTACTGTCAATCATGCAATCGCCGTGAAGTAATTGGCAGAGGCATTGACGTCCACAAATTAATTGGCAAATTACCAAAACCAAAAGGAGGCTGGAAAAATTACCAGGCTACAAATATACTGGACCATAGAATCCGCTTGATAAACAACTTGACGAGAACGATAATTCACTGCCGGGACAAGAGCCTTACAATCATGTTGTTGCAATAGCAATGCGTCACGATATCTGTTATGGTGATAATGAACAAGATAAGCACGGCTGTGATAAAGTAATGCTAGACGAACTTCGTGATATGAAACCTGTAAATACGCGAGAGCGTGTTGATAGAAAGTTGGTGCAGGGATTTATTGGAGCAAAATATAAACTTGATCTTGGCAAAAAAGAATTGTATGGTCTTTCATCAGAGCTACACAAACCTAAAAAAAAGTTTTCGAGACGTAAAGTTGTCGCAAATGCCGTTGCCGATATCTGAGCGATAGATTTAGTTGATGTGTCAAATCGTGCTTAGTTTAATGATAACAAAAAAGATCTTTTTAACGTTGTAGATGTTTTTAGCAAATACGCGTTTAGTGTACCCGTTTCAGATAAGACAGGAACATCGATAACTAATGCGTTAAAACAAATAATAACAAGTACAGAAAGAATACCAAAGAGAATCTGGACCGATCACGGAACGGAGTTTTTTAATAAAAATTTTGAGCAGTTTTTTGGAACAAAATAACAGAATATGTTACAGGAAATGAAGGTAAGAGCGTTATCGTCGAGCGATTTAATCGGACGCTAAACGAGCTGATACATAAACATTTGACAGTCAAAAATACAAATAAATATATTGACAATCTACAGAAAATTATTGATAAATATAATAACACGAAGCACAGATGGATAAAAATGTCACCAAACGATGCAATTAAAAATCCGATATTAGCAGACATAAATTTAATGTTGGTGATAAAGTTAGAATTTCTCTGAGGAAAAAACATCTAAAAAGGATTTACTTCAAACTGGAGCGAAGAAGTATTTGTTGTTGATAAAGTTTTACTGACAATACCAGTTACCTATGCACTAAAAAATTTAATGGGTGAGCCTATAACTGGTAGTTTTTACGAACAAGAACTTCAGAAAACTGAGCAAGATATATTTGTTATTGAAAAAGTTATCAGGAAACTAGGCAAATAAAAGTTTAGTTAAGTGGAGAGGATACAGCGATAAATTTAACAGCTGGGTACCAACTAAATCTATATCGAAATAATATTGTTATAAATTTGAAACACAACGACGTTAAATCTAATTTTCTTGCATTATCGACTGGCTTTAAATTGAATATTTTAACAAAAATAAAATCATATTGTATGCTCCTTTGCTGGACAGTTATTTTCAGATTTTGGAAAGGTTTAATAAGTTGCCAAAATATTTGTTGCTCGGTAATAATAAAATTAAATATCATTATTTTTTTGACGATATGATACCTTACATTATATCGTCCAGTTGTCGGTCTCCTGTAATTTTATTTATCAATCACATATACATCGTCTTGTTCATCGTCATTATTAAATAAAATGTCATCCTCTGTATAACCAACAGATTTGTCCTGCTGTAAAATTATCGTCAGCGTAAATATCAGCAAGTCGTTTCATTAAATCCATATAATATTATATTTTATCTAATTTATAATAATACATGACTAACGAGATGAAATCTCCTGAGATAAAATATCATCAGAAAGTTGATATATTAAATTACAAAGAACTAGCTAAAGCAGTGAGAAAATGTTTATCAGGATACAGTTCTTATTCTGTTGACGTTATTGACGTTATTGTGAGGCAAGGTGAATCCGATAAAATTCTTCTAACAGCAGCAGCAACAAAAAAATCCAAACAAAAAAAATAAATAAACTTAACGACAGTACGTTTATAACTCTGAAATTTAATAAAGATGATGTTTTGATGTTTGCTCATAATTGTCTTACCAAAACCGAGTTAGAAAATGTATTTCAAAATGAATCTGTTAAAGGTCGACATTGACGTTGCTGATTTGCTTACACCATCAGCTACAAATTTTACTGTACGAGGATCAATTTCATAATATTTTTCAGCAGCTGTTATTGATTTAAATTTTATTTCTTCATCATTTTTAAGATTGATTGAAATTACTGGTCTAGCCGATCTAGCACCACCAGCATTCCACGTTTAGCGTTTTCTTGAGATGTGACCAGATATAGGTTTTCAATGCGATTTTCGGTTTTAATTTTTTAATATGGTCCATAACTAGATTATTTGAAATGGCGCTGTTAAAAGTTTCATAAACAAAACGGTGACTGTAATAATTAACAAAATCTGCTTTTATGCCACGTACAGTCACAAACAGATATCCGCTATTTTACAAACTTCCAACAACATTTTTCTTTTTTCTATTTTGTATAATCCCGAGATCATTAGCCTCATATCTATCAAACACGGGATGCGGTTGAAATTCATCTTGCCATGCTAAATTTTCAATATTGTTATCGTTAATCGAACCGTTTACTCTGTAATTTCTTTGTCCGTCTGGTATATTGCCGCAAAACAAAGTGCAAATAACATCTTTTCTAAACATTTCAATTCTCTCTAAAACACTTATCATCATCCCAGCTAGTGTTGATTTACCAAACGGTATTTGATATCTCACGTGAATCATCGAACCAAGTGCATTTGCGGCATAACTATTATAAATCGGATGTACGTGATATTCTTCCTGTTCTTCTGCGGTCAAACAAATATATATATATATATATATAT
>JAECUM010022634.1:0-23346 GCA_016617855.1 Megalonaias nervosa | reverse complement strand
TATATATATATATGTCTTTGTCTGTGTTTCTATACATGTCTTATAACTTGGGCAAATATATAAAGGAAGAATGGTTTTATTATAGTGGCGAGTTCCTGAGTTTGAATCTGACATCTATCACGAATGTTATCATATGACACTCCCCTTAGACCGCTAAATTGTACTTCATAACAACACAAAGTACAATGCAGCTGAGCTTTGTCGCTATTTCGCTACTGGTACAGATACAGAAAAATCAGATCTATTAAATAGGTACAACGTTTGTCACCACTCTAATGTATTGCTGTACTAGATGAGAGATTCTTCTGTTGTATGGCAGTCAACGAGAAACTGATTAGGATTTTATCTCAGATTTTGTCCAAAGGATTTGATAAACAGTGAAACATTTCTTTGCATTCAACTGAAAACAGCATTAAAATCTACACGGCAAATAAATTGTTTATTGACTTTGTGTAGGATTTCAAAGCAAACAGTAGCGATACTGCCTATGGCAGAAAGGGTCACATTCTGGCTATTCGTTTAAATACAGCTTTTCCAGGAAAGTTTAACAACCTATTCTCATTCTTATTCAAATTTTGTGTTCAGGTTAGTACCTAACAAATACAATAATCTTGGTACATTCGACTTATAATTAAAGCACACGATTTCATTCAAATGTAGCAACAATGAAGGAAATATACAATGATCACAATCAATAAAGTTCAAACTAAAACATTTGA
Organism: Megalonaias nervosa; assembly: GCA_016617855.1. Classification (NCBI taxonomy): domain Eukaryota; kingdom Metazoa; phylum Mollusca; class Bivalvia; order Unionida; family Unionidae; genus Megalonaias; species Megalonaias nervosa. The sequence goes on along the minus strand of JAECUM010022634.1, from coordinate 22,627 downwards.
GTGTATGGTTGTGAGCTTTCTGGCTATAATAGCGACGTTATGATTATGTGAATATGTAGATATTATAGAGTCAAATCAATAAATATATTAGAATGCTCTCTGTTTGATACTTGTTGCACTTGTAAACAAGTTCATAGTTCATGACGCTATACCACATAGGTCGCTGTCAGTATTATTGTTCAGTGGTCCAAGTGGATCTCTCATACTCCACACCGGATTGGCAGTTTACGATAGGTCGCATTGAACCAGGTTATTTATCTGTTGCGGTTCGTATTTTCATAGATTATAATAATTTCCACACTCAGGAGTCGGAGCGACGACGGAAGAAACAGAACTCTCTACAATAGCAACATCTATGGATCACGTGTTTTATGCCTATGATGTCAAGTCCTTTGCCCAAATTCAAAAGGCGATAAAGAAAACTTTTTGCCTTCGTAAGTACTTTTCCAATTTTATGTTACTCGCTTTTGCATTCACAAGTTCGGTACGGTTACTGTAAGAATAATTCTGCCCAATTTGACGCTAACCAAACTCGCGTAAAGACGGCGAGGAGTTACCAGAGGATGTAATTTCGATAATATGGTACAATGTATGGGTTGTCTGGTACTGTTTATGAGTTTGAAGTTGAAAAGGAGCTTCATTTACGTAAACGTCCCCCATTTGTCATTCTGTCTCAACACATAAAATGCACCTCATTTACATCAAGATACCCTTATGTGCCAGGACTTAAAGACATAAAACACAACCGGTTTACATGAAGATTCCACTGTGTGTCTGGACCTGCAATATAACACTATACATCAAGATTCAGTTCTGTTCCTGCACTTACAGTTTTATGCATCAAAAGCCCCTCGTGGGACCAGACTTCAAATCGTAACGGGAACATAATTTAAATTGATTTCGATGTTTACCTTGACTTGAACTTATAAAGTTCATCTAATGTAAACCAAGATTCCAATGCGCACCTGGACTTCAACTCATAAAAAGCATCTCGTGTAGATATAGATTTCCATGTGCATTTGGATTTGAACTCATAAAATGCACCTCGTTTAGATCAACATTCCTATGCGCTTGTGACGTGAACTCGTAAAATATACCCTATTCACAGGAAGATTTACATATACGCCGAACACGAACTTATAAAGCACACCTAATTTATATCACGACTCCCATTTGTACCTTGATTTATACTCTTAACACACATATAATTTACAATAAGATTCCTATGTGTGTCCTGACATGTGCTCATAACACAAATTTACCTCAAGCTCCCCATTTGTGCCTTGACTTGCGCTCATAACACATATACAATTTAATTCAAGATCCCCACGTGTGCCTTGACTTGCTTTCATAACACCTGAACATTACTTCAAGATACCCATATGTTCCTTGACTTGCTCAAATCGCATATGCAGTGTAGTTCAAGATTGGACCTCATGTATAAAGTGTTTATCCATTGTATAAATTTCCTTGTTGCTCAGGATCAGACATATCAAACAATGCACATCGATTCAACTGATCAATATCATCTTTGCCAACAGTTGCAGGTTTCGTGAAATATAACCATCTTTGATAAAATTCATCATATGGGGCACGCAGTATTTTTAATGCTGCATTAAAGATAATATTTTGATAGTTATTGGATTTTACAAATGAATCCACTTGAAGCATTGAATCTAGCATGTTATTAACTATAGGCATTACATCAAGCAAATTATCTACATTGTAACTTTAGGCAATAAATCTAGGAAGTTTCCAACGTTGTAACGTTGGCCGTTAAATCTAGGAAATTATCTATATTGTAATTTTAGGCATTACATCCAGCATGTTATCTATCTTGTAAATTTTTGTAATACATCTAGCGCGTGATCTACATTGTAACGTTAGACAGTGGTTCTAACATACTATCTACATTGTGACTTTAGTCATTATATATATATATATATATATATATATATATATATATATATATATATATATGTATATATATATATATATATATATACTAACTTTAGACAATAAACCTAGCAAGTTATCTACATATTAACTGCAGGTATTAAATGTCTACATTGTAACTTTTAGATAATATATCTCGCAAGTTATCTACATTATAACTCTAGGCAATAATTCTAGCAAACTATCTACATTGTAACTTCAGGCAATAAATATAGCACGTGTTCCTCGTTGTAACTTTCGACATTGAATATAGCGAGGTATCTAGATCGAAACCTCATGTGTTATATCTGGCAAGTTATCTACATAGTAGTTTTATGCACTGAATCTAACAAGTTATCCATATGGTAACTATAGGCATTATCTTTCTATTCTAAATTGAGGCATTACATCCAGCAAGTTATCTGTATGGTACCGTTAGGCATTGAATCTCACAAATTATCACCATTGTAACATTAGGCATTAAATATAGGAAGTTACCTACGTTGTAACTTTAGGCACTAAATATAGCACGTTTTCTCCATTGTAACTTTACACACTGATACCAGCAACTTATCTACATTCTAACTTTAAGCACTGATTCCAGCAACTTATCTACATTGTAATTTTAGGCATTGAATCCCTTTGCTACATTGTAACCTGTGTCACAAGTCTAATGTATAGAAAACAATCAAGCATTATAAGTGATATATTTCTCTTCTTGCTTGATTGGTAATGATAATAATCTTGAACTATATGTCTTTCTAACGTAATGGTATCTTCCATCTTTGTATTAATTAAGGCCACCTCTCTCTCTCTCTCAATTGCTTTAAAAAGTTTGATGCATTTTCCCTCAGTTATGATTTCTTCTTCCAGTATTTCAGAAACATATACATAAATATCAACTTCATTTTCAAAAAGTCCATTGTCCTCTATCTTTAACAAACATCTTCAAATCAAAAGAAAATATCCATCTAAATTGTCCTTTGGTAACCAATCAGGGTGATCACTTAGTATATCAAATACAATAACTTCAAGACAACGAAATAAACATTAGCCGTGTTTTCACTGTCATTCATATATCAAAACAGAATTTTTGAGTAAAAGTATTAAGATTGAAATTTTCTCTAACTTGTATTGAAAGTAATTTTTTTATTAAATTATATTGAAAGTAATTTCCACTAAAATATATTGAGATTAATTTTATTTATTTTTCGTATCACAACTATATACTATTTTAATAACGATAGCGCTGTTGCAAACAAGTGAAAATACCCCTTGTGATATACATTTCCCTTATATACCAAGTCAGCAAAATTTGCACTCGTAAATTGTGTTAATACTGATTGCCCAGATTCCTAAAATTCTGCTTGACTGAGTATGCTATACGATTCAGCCGTTTTCTGAAACAAATAAATCTGATGAGGCAAAATTTTCTGCTAAATGACATAGGTCAACACACTCAATTCCAGTGAGAATAGACGGGAGCCTCGTTCTGATTCGAGATGAACGAATACAGAGCCTAGAACTATTTCCATATATGACCACGAACATACGTTCAAAATTGCGTATAAATTGAGAGCAGGCTTGAGTAAAATCAGTTCGTTCGTCGAAGAAGCAGAAGACTCTGTCTGTCTATTCTTACAGGTAAGAATCGTTTGTGTTCGTAAATTTCTTTAAAGAATAGAGACTTTTTAATGTCAGAGATTTTTACAGTAATGCTCATGCTTTTGCAACATTCTTGTAAGTTCTTTCTATTTTATATTATAATGTAATGAAATGTTTAATTGTTTTAAAGAATTTATATTCATTCGTATTTATGGTAATCATTATTGGAAAAGACGAATTCGCTACCAACATCATGTTTAGATTTAATTTGGAAATAAAATATTCTTTAAGTAATAAAGAATAATGTTTAGTAATCTATTTCAAATTAGTATTCTATTTTAAATTTGGTAAAATATATTTCTTTAAAATGATTGTTGCATTAATCGCAACTATTGAATTTTATACTCCTTGGCTATCATGAATTTAGTCGAGATTTAATTATCTCTATTATATTCTAAAATGCAGAAATTATACAAATATATGAAGTTGGTAAGTTCGAAGGAAAAGTATATTTTATATATATATTTCGTTTATTTTAAGTATAACGACTTTATAAGGTGTATCTATAGAATGTAGTATTATATATCTATATATACCAATTATTTAAATAAAGTTCGTTCATCGAAGAATCAGAAAACTCTGTCTGTCTATTCTTACAGTCACTCCCTCACCTTTCGTTCAGCCTCCCGAAGAATGTAGACTTATCGACGCTGTTAGGAGCAACAGCTTTTCTTAAGCTATGATATGATACACAAATCTTTTCATAAAACATACGATCTGCCCATCTCAATGACGAAAATCTATATACGAGGTTCATCTGAGTGCGTAGGCACTTATGACTGTTGCATACCTATCTGTGTGCAGTGTATATTATTTAATGTTGTCATGTGTCAATCATGTACTATAACTCATTTCCTGTTCAAAGCTTTTATGAAGTCTTTTCTCGAGAGGTTTTCTATCTCCATTTGCATTAAACCTGTGTTTGATTTACTTAGATGTCAACTTCTCTTGTAATCAAATAAAGAACATAGCATGACAAAGTCATACAAATCTGTATTGTTGATGCCGAAAAAATTCATACTTACTGGCATTTCTCTTAAATTAATCACATTAAGAATTTTATCAATAATTCTTTTTAAGTTATGCCTATTCATCCTCTTTAATTAATTGTATTGTCTGAAAACGTATTAAATAGGGTTGTGGTCTCCTATCTATTTCAATTAGAATGGCTGCATCAAGAAACGAAGTGCTCAATTGGATTTAATATACGTCATCTTGTTTTGAGGAAACGGCACAATGAATCCGGAAATATTTCACTGTCGAGCTATGTTTATCAACAGATGATCTCACCTTTGACTATCTTCCATTAGAATTCCTACATCTTACACGTTTATCACCAGGCCATATTTACTAAACCATGCACACGATGCAACAGTTATTTATCTATAAAACACTAGCAGACAACATTTGATATAATACTTCAGTTTCACTGGTTCAGTAAGATTTTAATTTGTAAAATGAAGTGCCTTATCCGGTAATAATCAGAGTAGTGCAGGTTTTGAGTACTGGCTTTGGAATTTCACATCGTATTAATTCGTTTAAGATGTACAATTGTAATAAGTTAATTATTTCCCAGAAATTATATTACCGTTTTCAGTAAACCCGTCTTAATATGTTTTCATGTCTAGTTCTGTTGTAGAAAAAAAAAAATCAAAATAAGATGACAGTTTCATACAAATCTGTAAAAAAAAATTATAGCAAAACATTTATACTTAATGTCATTTCTCTTAATTTAATCTCTTTCAAAATTTAAGCAATATTTCTGTTAAAATTATGTATAGTCGTCCTCTTTAAGCTTTCTTTAATTGTTTGAAAAGGTATTAAATCGGGTTGCTGTCTTTTTCTCATTTAATTTAGCATGGCTGCATCAAACATTGAGGTGCTCAATTTCATTTAGTGCATGTCAATGGCACAGTGAATACGGAAATACGTCACTGTCAAGCTATTTTACCTCGCCACAGTTTTCTCACCTTTGCCTAATTTGGAACTACATACATTTCTATCGGAATTCCTATATCTTCCACGTTGATGACGCTGACTTACTAAAGCATTTGCAACAGTACATATCTGTAAAACACGTGTAGATGATATTTGTACCAATATTTCAGTTTCCCTGTAAGTGTAAATAAAAGGTGGTTTATATAACAATTTTTTAGAGTAGTATAGATTTTGGCGTACTGACGTTGAATTTTCCCAGTGTCTTAACTCATTAAAGATATACAGTGCCAATAAATTAATTATTGGTCAGAACTACTAAACTGTTTACTTCTTATACGTGAAACTTTAAAAAGGTGGGAGGTTTTTCTTTAAAAAAAATGTTAAACATTGCTATCTTGGTATTATAATCCTCAAGGACTGAAATGAAGCACGGATCCATACCAACCATAGCCGTATTCAGTGTTCAGTCACTGCAAGTAACGAATTCATGTACGGGCTATCATTGAACCCGACATCGCGTAAATTTGGAAAGAATTTATTCTGGGTTACAGTCTTTTTTAACTTCTTATTACAAAGCGAGTCGTGGCTGTATAGAGGCGGGAAGTGAGTGACGGTCAATGGGTGTATTGGAAGATTTGCCAAGTAGAAACAAAATGTATTATTTCAAGAAATATATTGTCATAAAAACAAAAGCAAGTCCTGTTTCAGCTAGTCTGTTGATTTTGGAAAGAACATCGATCGTAGGATTCTGATTCGTTGCATTTGTTGGGGGAATGCTTACGTAATACTATTCATTAAAAAACCGAGATGATTGTACAACGTTGAAAAGCCCTGATACTTGAATAATTTCTGTCAAGTCAATATTTAATGACGGATCGGCATCAGTTAAAAAGGTGTTTATAGCAGAAAGCCAACGGCCAAACTGGCTTATAATTATCAAGTAGATTTGGTAAATTAAAATCGTTAATTTGGACCCACGGACCAATTAATAAAAATAAGAAAAAAGAATAATAATGGAGTTAGTTGTTTAATTATTCTTAGTTATGTTTGATGTTTATGGAATTTTTCCTCTTCTGTTTAGTACACCACATAATTCATTGTCGGGCTCTCGTCCACAGCGGCTATTACGGTACACATTTCCCCTTGACTACGGGATACTATACAGACTGTGAAACTGGGAAATTTCCTTTTGACTACTGGATACTATATAGACCCTAAAAATTGAACCATAAGAACGAGAACGTGCTCAAAGAAAATGTAGACACTGAGAGATCCATTAAGAAATCAGAACAATGAATGATAAAAGAAAATGGAGGAACGTGAATTATTTCATGAATGGATTAAAAAGAACTGTTTATTTCCAGGCTGCCGTTAATTTTACACACTCCGAAACCCTTTCTAGCAATCATTCCAAGCAGACTCTTTACACATACAAACAATATTTACTAATTAGACGCCATGACATTATTCCTGTCAAAGTGATGACATCGCCACAAGTGCTTGTATTTGTAGAACTACTATTTGATCATTACAAAAGAATAATATTTACTCGGAACTATATTGTTACATTTATTCCAGTAGTGGTTCGTTTTACTATAGTCGCAGCTGGGGACAGGTTATAAAAGACCAAGCACATTATACTGAACTCTCGTAATACCATCAACGTTCTCCGAGATTGTTGGTATAATCTGTTATGAATTTACCATTCGTTTTTATTGATAGATACGCAGATGGAATTAAATATATAGGAGACATAAACGATTTAACAGACAATATTGTATGGAGATAAATAGATAGGTAGGTTGACATGTACGCACGTACATATGTATGTATGTATGTATGGGGTGGGTAGGCATGCCTGCATGCATATGTGTAGGTAAGTAAATAGGTTGAAATTAAAGGTAAGTAGGCAGGTAGGTATAGGGTTTAAAGGCATGTCAACAAACATTAAAGTCTTCGCCAAGCCCACTGGCAGCGTACATACGCATGCCTTTTTCGATTTTAAAAAAACGATTAGTCTGAAATATATTATAAAAATGTACAAAACGTAGACATATACATAGAAGGTAAACACTGCGGCGTCTTCATCCAATGATTTTAATTTTTACTTATAATATCTACAACAACAAAAATGTTGAAGAAAAAAATAAAAAGGGTAAAATATGCCCTTAAATATTAATACATGCACAGTAAATAGTTATAAGAATTGTAGCTTTATTGCATCAATGCATACAAGTTGACTCACGACGCAGATATGTAGGCCGTGTTAGTACAGAAACCTCCGTTTGGTTTGAAACGCAATGAGAGATGACAGTGATAGCGATTCCCTAGCAACAATCGGGACTCCCTAGCAACAGTCGGGTTCGAAACTTTAAATGCATCAAAGAAATTACAAAGTTTTATGCATTTTAATATTTTTCAAGTCTTTCTTTTTTAACAGTGGAATGGATGGAGGCACAAACTGCCGGGTGGGTGGGATAGCAAATTCAGAGCTTTGCAGCTCAAATAAAAGTTCAACTCCGAAAAAGTAAAGTCTAAAACATCCGACCCACTAAATATGTTAAAAATCACAAAAAGGAATGGAAGATAAATATTTCCAAACCAATTAAACAGTATGGTCCTACCATATAAAAAGAATGTGTGTGTTTGTGTGTTTGCGTGCGTGCGTGTGTGCGCGTGTGTGTGTGTGTGTGAGCGCGCACTCAGATTTACTGTGTGTGACTTGGATTCTTAAAGTAGCTTTAAAACATTTTCTGTCATATCGCTACGATGTCTGCAATATGACAGTTTATAATGATGCCTACCGCTGGGGACATCATGCCGCAGACAAGTTGCATCATGTCCCAGTCAGTCACATGATCCTGACACCAGGCTAACCAGTCCTAACACTAACCTCTTAATGCTGAGCGCATAGAGAGGCAGCTGTTAGTACCATTTTATAAGTCTTTGGTATGACTCTGCCGGGGATCTAACCTGCGACCCCCCGCATCCGAGGCTGATATAAAATCTAAAGGTATTTAAAAATAAATAAATAAAAGTGCGCATAAAATGAAAGCTAAAGGTAAAAATATTTGATTCATTTAATCATCGATAAGGTAAAATATAACACTTAAATACAATCAATGTTATAAAAAAAACTTACATGGCAAGGACAAAGGATATAATATCTAGGTTTGTAATTTAGGGTTTTATGGTGTGTTGGCAAAATTAATTAATGAGATATGTGATTCCGGAAGCTTACGTCACTAATATCGCAATTACAGCTGCATGTGTCCTATGCCAAACACTGACACCTAGAATACAGCAGCACGGAATTCTTTTGCACGAGGCACTGGAAATTCTGTGGAGTATGTTTCCCCCCGAGGGATGTGTTTTATCATGTGAAATCCGTTCAAAATTGGCCGGTAGGACTCTCTCTCTCTCTCTCTCTCTCTCTCTCTCTCTCTCTCTCTCTCTCTCTCTCTCTCTCTCTCTCTCATAGGTATATCTGCTTAATATTCATTGATGCTCCCCACAACCGGCAACAGTTGGGTTCCAAAATGTTGTCCGCTTTAGAAAATTGAAATTAATATTATACTAACTCAGTCAAGAAAATAATACATGACCTGTTTACAAATGATGCCAGTGTACAAATGAGAGAACACCTGTAGCCAGAGCCTATTTACAGCTTTCTGAGAACACATTGTTCCTAGAGTGTATTTGCGGCTTTTACAAACACATTGCCACTTACTGTGCTTTTTCTTGCCAGACTTATAAAGATTGATTAAATGTACTGCACAGATTGTTCACCAACCTATTTTTATCATATGTTTATAGTGCTAAAGCTGTCCTACCTCTGCACGTGGAACGTGTGTATTCTTCATTTCACGGGTCTTACGTTTCAAGGCTCTGCTCCTCTCACAAAAAGCGTTCGTCGATTTGTCTATGCATGTGGTCAAATTCATGCTTATGTACTCTCTTAGATATCTACTATACATGCAGTATTCTAACTTCCTAGCAAACGTCCTTTTTAAATTTAAGAACATATTTACTCTACGGTATCAAAGAGTGAAACAAACCAAGATAAATCTACCTGTAATATGAAGATGTAATTCGAGTTTCGATGTCATATTTATGTAATATGAATGAACAGTTTGAGTGTATATTTCAGTGTCATTTACTCTAACATATTTATATACTATGAATGTACAGTTTGAGTGTATATTTCAGAGTTGCATACTAGGACATATTTATGTAATACGAATGTGCAGTATGAGTGTATATTTCAGTGTGGCATACTATGACATATTTATGTAATACGAATGTACAGTATGAGTGTATATTTCAGTGTGGCATACTATGATATATTTATGTAATACGAATGTACAATCTGAGTGTATATTTCAGTGTCATTTACTGTGACATTTATGTAATACGAATGTGCAGTTTGAGTGCATATTTCAGTGTCACATATTATTTCATATTTATGTGATACGAATGTGCAGATTGATTATATGTCAGTGTTGCATACAGTGACATACAGATGAAATATCAATGTGCAGTTCTAGCTTCTATGTCACTTCCTCATATTATGATATACCGATGTAGTATGTTGTTGTTGTTGTAGGGTTTAACGCCATTTTTCAGCACAAGATAAGCTGTACATGGCGGCCAGTATAATTGGTGGAGGAAGAACCCTGGAAATCCCCGGGAAGAACCACCGACCCACGAGAAGCTACTGGCAGGCTTTCTCATGTTAGCCTAGCCTGAGACTCGAACTCACGCAGACAGAGGTGAGATGGCAGTGATGCTTCCGTAACGGTGAGCGCGTTAGACCACTCGGCCACTTGGGGCCCCCCGATGTAGTATGAATGTGCAGTTCGAGTTTCTGTTTCACATACTGGGACATATTTACGCAATATAAATGTGAAGCTCGAGTTTGTATTTCATATACTGTGATATATTTATGGAATATGAATGTGCAGTTCGAGTTTCTGTTTCACATACTGAGACATATTTATGTAGTATGAATGTGCAGTTCGAGTTTCTGTTTCACTTACTGGGACATATTTACGCAATATAAATGTGAAGTTCGAGTTTGTATTTCCTATACTGGGATATATTTATGCAATATAAATGTGCAGTTCGAGTTTCTGTTTCAGATACTGAGACATATTTATGCAATATGAATGTGCAGTTCGAGTTTGTATTTCACATATTGGGACATATTTATGCAATATGAATGTGCAGTTCGAGCTTGTATTTCACATATTGGGACATATTTATGCAATATAAATGTACAGTTCGAGTTTCTCCAGTACATACGTTGACATATTTATCATTGTCGTCTCTTTTTCCAAAACTCGATTTCAATGTCCATCATTATTTTAAACTAGAGAGAACGTGTAATTCTTACTATTTAAACTAGTTTTGTTTTAATGCGAAAGACGTATCAACCCATCTTCCACTGTAGTCCAAACACGTATCCTCCCTACCTTTCACTGCCGAGCAAAGGTAAAAGAATGTTAAAACTTCTGGAAAATTTGCATATTTGCAATAATAACTGAAAATATCTCCAGACCATCTACATATACATGCATATAACATCTTGTATTATTCGTTCTTGATTTGTTTTCTTAACCGTGCTAACTGGCTTAAGTCAAGATCCAAAGGGTTTCAAAATGTGTAAATATTTTTAATTCAATTTTTTGTAATCGACTGTAGTTTAATCAGGTCACCTATATAATGAAACAGATACGTCAGTCAAATTACATTTGTCTGCGTTTGTTAAATCTATCTAGTAAGCGTCTGGAGACATACGAACGAAAGGATGGACGGAAGATCATGCCAAAATCAAGCAGCTTATGTATAAAAAGAATACATTTTAAGAATGGTTCCCGTTTGGTTCATTCGCTTTGAAGATGGACAGAAACATACCAGTTAGAATCCAGGCTTTCTGATTTATGGGCTATAAATCGTTTGATGTTTTCAATTTAGATGAGGACATGAGTGACACTTTCCAGAAAGATGTTCATCGTCCCCTATTGCAATCAGAAGCCTTAGATATTGTATGGACGATTTATCCACCTACAGCGTCTGGTCTTTCTGAAATCCGGACTTCAAGATGGATCCGACCAATCAGCTACGGACAGGAAGCGTGGTCTTTGCTAGGTAAATAAAACTGGTTGGAAACAGCAACTAAAACATTTTAAAAGAAACCACCAACATCAACAGAAGGCCTAACTGAGTCTGATATCGCTCATCTGATTTGCATGATTTAACATTTGACATTTTACTAAGCAGGCGTATTTAGTTTTGAGAACATAAGTAAAATAGCTAGCAACATTTATGTCATGTTGATTTGACCTATTGTGTCTCTAGTCTAACAACAATTGTTTCCAAAGACAACAATTCTTGGTCAGAAGATAGTTTTCTGAATAAATTCCCTTCATATATCTTTATTGTATATGCAATGAACCACAATTACTAGTTTATTTCTGTCTTCACCCATGTGCGATGCCACATTAGCGCCAGTTGCCAAATACTTAAAGACCCTTGTACCAGGACGCTTTTATCAATGTGGGTCTAATTATCAGTATTGTCACTCAGTTTGTGGTTGTGGTACATGTACCTATGATGGTCAATACTTAAACTATATATATATATATATATATATATATATATATATATATATATATATATATATATATATATATATATATATATATATATATATACGTATTATGGAATTAATGGGTGTGGGTGTGTGGGTGGGTTCCGGTAATTGCTTAATATGTGCCATTCGTTACGGCGCATGGCATCTGCTCAGCTCAATTGCATGAGAAACCGATGGACATTGTCGTGCCAGTAGATTGAAACAGACCAAGACGAGATAGTGAGGTTGGCTCTGCATAACTTTCCCTCAGTTAAATAAAACTCACGCACAAGTCACGATACGCAACCCCTCCCTTCTACCAGGCTCTTTCAAGTCCTTGTAGAACTCGCCAGCCCCTGGATCACTGAACAGCCATTTTTGGAGTTACTCTACTCACCTACGTTGCATGAGGAATGACCTAAAAATGTTGCCTAAACATTGCCTGCTCAAAGCACCGCGGCTGACGGTGATCCCATCTTAGCAGTCGAAAACCTAACATGGAGAAAAAGGTGACGCAATCCACCATCGGTGCCTAGAACGTATGCACACTGAGAAACATCAGCAGATAGACCAGAGAGAACAGATTTAATTGGTAGAGAAATGGCTAGAACCAACATCTAGGTAACAGCCCAGAGTGAATCTCACTCAGCTTAGGAGTGATAAACTCACGGAAGTAAGACCCGGTTACCCCTTCTTTTGGAGTGGCCGAAGCAAAAGAGAGCGAGGTGAAGCTGGTGTTGGATTTGCCTTCAAATTACATCTAAATAGTAATCTCACAAATCTCCCAAAGGAAGTGGATGACAGACTAATGCAAATGGGAATCCCACTATGTGAAAATGGTATGCACTATCATAAGCGCCTATGCACATGTTAACGATCAATCCAGGTGAGATCAAGGAGTCTCTTATTACAGAAATACCAAAGGCAGACAAGCTCATTATCTTTAGTTACGTCAATATTGGCACAGATCACGAGACACAGACAGGTGTCATTCGCAAAATGGATTTGGAAAATGCAATAGCAAGGAACATTTTACTGAGTAAATGCGCTGATCATGACATTCGAATCACCAACACAATATTCCGTCTGCCAAATCATAACAATACGTGTTTGATGCATCCACGCTGCAACCACTGACATTTTATTGACTACATAATCATCAAGAGATGAGACAGACAGGATGTCCCAGTGCCTGGCCATAAGGAGCGCTCGACCGACTACAGGCTCAAAATCTTCAAACTCAATATTTGGTTTCAGCATAGAAGAAGACCACAAGACCATCAAGTGCCCAGAAACTTTAATATTGCCAGCTTGCAAAAAGACAATGTGACACGTACATCTTTTGAAGAACAGTGCAGTCAACTGGATACAATCGATACAAACTCCAAGAACGGTGAGGAAATCTAGGCATCCTTTTGAGACTCTGTCTACTCAACTGCGTCTGAGACTCACCATCAAGTCACAAGTAAACATCAAATAAATGTCAAAATTGGTTTGATGAGAACGATACTGCCAAACAGAGACTATTGAATGAGAAAGAGTCGGCTACAGACAGCCTATCTAGAAGACAACACTTCATCACCTAAGAAGGCAACCTAACCAACACCAAGAGAAAGGTTCAGTGCAAACTCAGGGAGTTACAAGACTCACGTTTGAGCAATAAGCAGATGAGGTTCAGTTCTACGCATACAAGAATAATATGAAGAACTTCTATGATGATTTGAAGACAATCTATGGACCAACAACATCAGAAACATCTCCTATACTGATTGCTGACAGAACCACGCTGCTCACTGAAAAAGAGAAGATACTTCAAAGATGGTCTAAAACTTCAGCGGCATCCTAAATCAACAATCATCTATCAGCGATGAGGTAAATGATAGACTGCCCCGAATGAAAATCAACATATCGCTTGCTGATCCTTCAGAGATGACTAAAACAGTGAAAGCAATGGATCTGCTGTCAAATGGCAAATCACCCGGAGTAGGTGACACACAAACAGAATTCTATCAATCAGGAGGCTGGCACGGGGCACACAACATGACTGAACTCTGCAATCAATGCGGCCTCGGGGAACTATACCCCAGGAATTCAAAGATGCATCCATCGTCCACTTGAACAAGAGAAAAGGCAACAGACAATCTTGCGACAATTAGCGGGACAGAAAGTCAAGGTGGCTTCAAAGAAGGACGGGAGACGACATAAAAGGTGGTTTTTGTTTGCAACTCGTCAACTCCGTTAGAAATGCCAAGAACAGAACTAGAACCTCTACAAGACAGTCATCGACCTGACAAAAGCCGTTGACATAGTCAGCCGAGGAGTATTATTGAAGATCATGACAAAATGGTGTTGCCCAGAGCAAAATTCATCTTAAAGAGTTCTGCAATTTCATAATGGCACGTTTTCTGTTGTTGTAAATGACATTGAGTCATCTGAACCATTCCCAGTCATCAGTTTAGTCAAGCAAGGTTGTTTGTTGCCCAAATCCTCTTCAGTACAATGTTCTCCGTCATGCTTAATGAGATCATCCGTGACTATGCCACCAAGAACTACATCAGATACCGGACTGATTGCAAACTGTTCAATCTGAGAAGACTACAGGCGAAGACGAAGCCTCGGGAAGTAACTGTTCATAATCTCCTATTTGCTGACGACTGTTTCCTGAATGCCAAATTTGACACTGACATGGAACACGGTATTTACCATTTCTCTCAGCTTGTGACAATTTCGATCTCAGAATCAATACCATGAAGACAGAGGTGGTGCATCAATATAACACTATAATAATAACACTACTATAACAATAAATGACCACATTATCGTGGCGGTGGACAAGTTCTCCTGTCTTGTCAGCACACTGTCACGTGCAGTCTACATCGATGATGCAACCAACGCAGGAATTGCAAAATCATGTGTGGATTTAGCATCTTACGTGCTAATGTGTGGAAGCGCAGAGGTATCAGTCAACAAATAAATTTAAGGTCTCCTAAGCCATTGTTGCGAATTCTGTTTTATGCTTGGGAAACTTGGACCTTTTACAAAAGCCACGTCAAGACGTTTGGTCGTTTTCACGCTGACTGCTTGAGGAACCTGTTGAGGATAAGATGGCAGGACAGGGTCCCAGAAACCGAGGTTCTTATACAAGCAGACATTCCAAGCATCCACACTCTGCTGATGCAATAACAGATGAGATGGGTAGGACGCGTCACCAGGATGTCAGAAAAGGTGTTACCAAAGAAACCCTTCTACGGCGACCTGAAAGGGGGAAGTCGATCTAATATTGGTCAGAATTATTGCTTAAAAGAGTCCCACAAGTCAACCTTGAAACACTTCAGCATCGACCAGAGTCTTGGGAAGATCTCACACAGGGATCGAACCGCCTGTCGGAGTCCCATCTATACTGGAGCTACAGATTATGTATGGAACATAACTGCTGGGGCAAGGCAGAAGAGTGAGAGCGTAGATCTCAGAAAAGCAGCACATCTTCAATTGATCAAGCAAACCCAAGCAGCATCTCATTTTAAGTGGGACACGTACAATTCAGAGCATAAATTGGCATGATCAACCACTCACGTACTTACAAAAACCAAACCAGTTAGTGGTGTCATTGTCATCTTCGAACTCGAAGGACGAGCAACATTATGTCATTCGTCCTGTAATGTGTTTGATTCGTGACACAATCTGCTCATAAATATGAACTTTAAATCATATATTTTGCCTCTATTGTTGATTCCTATTTATGGCTACATTCTTGATATTACATAAAACACAGCTGATCCGATAACTTGCAACATTCCTATTTATTTTGAGACACGTGTATATTCATTTGTTTGGTGCAGTAGCAGGGTTACTTCGAGGACATGCTGTTGTGAAAATCCCGCTAAAATTTAAACTTAGCGCAAATTGAACCATGCAAAAATAAGTAAAGAGCACACATATCCATGAGTCTTGTGCGCTTCATTTCTCAAACGTGTATTTTACCCGCTATGCTCCTGTACATTGTTGTTATTATGGACCGGCATTTCAGTAGGCTGAACAGCGATAGCACGAGAAGAGTGCCATATTTGGTTGAACTAACATTAAAATGTATTTGATGAAACGGATATGCTTAATCACAGTCAGCTGAATGTAATTAGTAGGCATATTCGTTTCATAACAATTGGCACCCGTTTCAATCGATTTTGGCATTCCTCGGGTAACATCGTTCTTCAAACAACTGAAAATAAGCTCAACAGAGTTTGAAAATGGCAACCACCAGATTGTACCCGGACTTACTTCGACAACAAAAACGTTTTGCTATGAGCTTCTAAATTCCTTTTCTCTGGATATGAGAGGCGCAAGAATGCGGACAGTATATATGAATAAGAGCCCGGGAAGAACCATCATCACATGGGAAGCTACTGACAAGCTAATTTGGCCAAGCCGAGATTCAAACTCACGCAGACAGAGGTTAAATGCGTGAGTTAGTTGTAAAGGCAAGCGCCGTAGACCACTTGGTCATTGGGGGCCCCATGAGAATGCACCAGACTATGTAGAATACGAATAAACTGAGTGGACTCTAAGCTATGCTAAAGTGGTTACATGGGATGACAACTGTATGAGATACTCTTGAAAATTTGGCATCATGTCTTTCTGTCGATGCCGAAGGAACAGAAGTCAATAGCATTGATTATTATGGCAATGAGAATTCGACCATTCCTCGTCATACTTATCGGGTTCGACATTTTGGATTGTCAGACTACCATTAGCTGGCATCACGTAACAATTGTGTTTCATATACCTTGATGCCAACTTTTGTGGAATAAATATACTTTTCTAACCTACTTCAGCATGCGTGTCACATGCTTTCATAGAGAGAAATATTTGATTGTCAGTTTGACAAGAACATTATTGGATACGCAATTAGTGGAAGGGAGATAACTCGGCTGGAACTGATTAGGGGTAAGAGTTATCTACTCATTATAGATGCGTCTTGAATGATTGCTGTTGAATTTTTTAAAAATTATCAAAGTACAAAACATGATCTAGATATGAATTAACACAATCTCACACATTGCCAAGAAACTCAACTTTTTATACCTGACAGAAACTACAACTCTTACATAATGCAACAATCACAGTTGGTGTTGTTGTTTATTTCCAAATACAATGTTCCCTATACATTCAGCTCCGCCCCGAGGGATTGTTCAATAGGTACAGTTGAAACATCACTAGATATTGGTGCCATTCACATTTTTTATACTTATTTCAGATGAGAAAATAATCAAGGAGACCGATTTTCGGACTTGTCTGAGGCTAGTGATCGAGTCTAAACTGGCCAGGAATGGCTTGATTGAGGTCCCCGCCGACGTCCGCGCTGGGGTAGAGGAGGTGACAAATCCCGACGAAGCACTGAGGATAGTGGAGGACTTTATAAAAAAGCAGGGAGGAAAAGATCAAGCAAAAACGGTTGGATCTCGCACAAAAATAACATAACCAAGAAAGTACAATGAGACCAAACACAGACTAACATTGTAATACTCCTTTTCCATAAACAACATTTTTCACATGTTTATATGAATGAATGTGGAGGGCCAATCAGCTTCATACAAAAAGGTCGCTCTCATGGGATAATTATTTTGGAAAATTAATTAGGATTAGAACTAAAACTTCACAACATTACATATTTACTTTATGCACTTGTATAATCTATTGACTTTATGCACATGTATTATCTATTCACCTTAGGCACGAATATTATCTATTGACTTTATGCACGTGTATTATCTATTGACCTTACGCTCGTGTATATTCAAACATTTTCTACAAAGATGAAAGATTTCCATGATATTTTAAGTTTGCTTCTTTTATTTCATACGCAGGAACAAAAACGAGATTGAGACAATGACACTATTATTTTCACATTTTACAAATTTACCAGTATAATCCCTTTTAGTGAGAATGAGTGTCAGGTCTTTAATTATTTAAGTCAGAACTGAAATATGGGGGCCTTTTACCGTTTAAACGCTAGTGATCACGTCCAATGATAACTAGTTTTATGACGTGACAGTAGGGTTGGTGACCAATCCAGAAAGTATTGGCTCTAGTTTTCATAAAGTGGCAGAAGGGTTGGTGACCAATCCGGTAAGTATCAAGACTAATTCAAAGGGAAACTCGAGAAGCTCAATCAATAGCATTTTGATCTCACAAAGGAATAGAACTATGACAAAATTTACGTCCTAGACTTTACACCATTACAAACAGGCCTTATCCACACGTATACTGAAAGACCTCTCTTCATTTGTGACACATTATATAGACAGTTTATATTATCTGTGTTTAATCTATAGAACTCAGTTTTGTAAGAAGTATAAAACAGAGGTATAACTTTTTATTTTTGTAAGTAGTAGAAGTAATATGAGGTTTCTATTTTAGAGACCCCCTACCCCCCCCCAAAAAAAACGTTATACGTTAGCATTTTTGTCAGCAGCCTTTTTTAGCTTAAAATGATGACTTTCATATTTCTGACAAAAATATGTTTTGTTGGGGTAGGGGGTCTCTGAGATAGAAACAACTCAATTACTTCTACTACTATTACACTCTAGAAATTATTTTTATAGTTTTAGACAAAATGTCATATTAAACAAATGAAATATGTATATAATGTCTTATTATAAACCATCAGTACGACATGTTGGATTTGATCTGACAAACAGATTTTGTAAGAGATTTAATTCCATCAAATCAGCCTCAGGTTATACTGGTATAAAAACTAAAATAATAAGCGATTGTATTAAAAAAGTTGGATATCATATATCGCCAAAATATGGATCAGTTTGGTTATTCGCGGCTGAAAATGATGTGAGAATAGCGGGTTGGGCAGATGATGTGATGACATTTATTGATAATATGGTTGATATTTTATTTCTAAAGCTATACAAAATTAAACATCTACTGTTGTAACCCATATTTTATTATAATCTTTTTCATACCTGGTAACTCTCATTGGCAGGATATCTGTTAACATACTGTCAATAATACGAAACTCTCGTATTAAATCGTCTGTATCATATTTTATACCCCGCAAGTAAGATCGAATCTGATCAAGTAATTTTTTATAGGTGATACTTGCTGTTTTGCAAGCATTTTTTTTAGTCGCGAGTCGAGGTTCAATTTTTTTACACGCTGTTGCAAGAGAAACACCGACACCAGATATTATTAACAAAAACGGATTTAATGATGCGTCACGTGAAATTATACCAGAGCTGGTCATCATCAGAGGTAAATATGATATTACTCGAAGTATTTTGGTATAGTATTTGTAACATTCTTTTATACACCAAAGTTTTTTATGATAATATTTATAATATTGCATTAAGGCGTCCACATCTTGTT
The DNA here is from genome assembly GCA_016617855.1 of Megalonaias nervosa. Classification (NCBI taxonomy): domain Eukaryota; kingdom Metazoa; phylum Mollusca; class Bivalvia; order Unionida; family Unionidae; genus Megalonaias; species Megalonaias nervosa. The sequence continues at coordinate 3,081 of JAECUM010022634.1, read as the reverse complement.
TTGGAATGTTTTCTGAAATATGATTAAAATCGACTATATTTGTTTTCATTATATAATATTTGTTTACATATTTTATACAATAGTGCCAGTCTCTGGGTTTGATTTATTATAATTAACTTAATCGAGGTGTTTCAGCGACAAATTCCAGACACCACCAGTAGGGCGTTTCAGTTAATTTTTTGTCAGATTGTTCCAGTAGAAATATTTCCTCGGCATCTTTATTTAACACTAAAGATACAGTTCCAGAAAAATTATCGGTTGAATGACGCCATAGATATGTTGTAAATATACTAAATTTTGCACCGCTAAATATAGACAGCCTATATACACCAGTGACCTCTGCAGTATGTTTGATAGTGTTATTTTGCGGTGTCCATGTTGCTGATCCTGATGCTACTATGTATACCACATTGATGATCTGCTTGTGAGGAATTTTAGTAAGTAACTCTGTTACTAGATTTGTTTTTTCAATAATATTAGGTATTCCATTAATAATGTCATTTAGTTTTGTGTTAATGTCAATAAGTTTTACGTCAACGGTTGGTAGAGTTCCCAAAAATTCATTAATAGATCTGTTTATATTTCTACGAAAATTCAGGAACGTTTGTACGTGATTGGAAAAATCAGTTTTAAATGCGTTAATTTCATCATTAACTGTTTTTATTGCCGTTACTTGATTACTAGCGATCTTAATGTCGCTATCGTCGACGTATTTCTTTGTTGCTGCGTCAAAATCTGTTTCTGGTGTTCTAAGATTATTAATACCATTATTGTTCATGTTGAGGAATGCGCGCATTATACCACCATTAACTAACACATACTTAGATTCTTGATCGTCGACGTATTTTTTTGTTGCTGCGTCTGATTCTACAGTTGGGTCTCCAAGGTATATAATTTTTTTTCCCGACATGATAATATTACCTGTAACTGTCCCACCTATTTTATCAAGTTTGTTATCATCAACATACTTTAACTGCAAATAACTTACCGCTTGAGTTTGATTTAAGTTTGCTGGCGGATACGCGGTCTCTAAATTTATAATTTTTTTTCCTGACCCTGACATATCTAAGTTACCGCTTAAAGTTCCACCAGATTTATCTAGTTTATTATTGTCGACTAATTTAAGTTGTGCATAACTAACGGCTTGTGTATTAACAACATTTATTGGTTGATGATCTGTTTCTAACTCTAATACTCGTTGATTTGACATAAACAAGTTTCCCGTCATTGTGTCGCCGGATTTTTTTAGATAGCCTGATAAATCAACCTTGCCGTCTGTTGTACTTTCAGCTGTTGAATCTCCTACTAATGTTCCAAATTTTGAATAAAAACTCATTATTTATTTATCGTTTTACAAAATTATATAGCATAAAATTATATAATAGTAATGGCAAAATCGTCTATATTAAATTTTGATACAGAACGTTTGGTGAAACATAAACATAACAATGAACTTCCAGATTGTCATTATCTTATCGTTGGGAGAACTGGATCGGGAAAAACAAACTTACTTATGAATTTGCTTCTAGGAGATAATTTTAACTACGATCGCGTTTATATTTACACGATTAACCCGCAGCAGGATAAGTACGAGCTACTTAACAATTATAATGACAAACTTCGCGATGATCTTGAAGCTGGCGAAGATTTTTTTATTATCAAACAACCAGAAGATCTTATTCTAGTTAATCAACTTGATTCGTCCGAACACAAGATAGTTGTTTTTGATGATATTCCGCTAAACAATGAAGAAATGAATAAAATCAGATCGTATTTTTCACTGTCGCGAAATAAGAAATGTAATTCTATTTATCTCGCTCAGGGTTTTTATAATGTTGATAGATTTATTAGGCGAAATACTGGTTGTTTTATATTATTTCCAGGACTTGACAATGTCGATGTTAGAAATATCGCGAACGAGCAATGTGGTGATGTAACAAAAGATAAATTTATTGAGTTATATCACCAAGCAACGGCAAATAAATATGACTTTTTTTTTGTTTGATAAATTAACAAATGATGCGAGTAAAATGTTTCGATGTTGTATTGAAAAATATCTACAGTAATGTTTATACAAAATAGTATATAATTAATGGAAAGACAAGCAAAGTACAGAAAACATATAGAAGATCTAAAAAAACTTGCTCAGTCTCAGGCAAAATTTAAACAGCTAGTAAAGCAAGCACAACGTGGCCAAGTAGTTGCAGCAGAAACAACAGCAGCCGCTCTCAAACCAGTTACTGAAGCTTTGCTTGGAAAACAACCTGAAACTGGTCAACTATCAGAAGAAGAACTGAAGCGACTACAGGAAAAAGGTTTACTTGGACTAGTTAAAGAACAACAAGAAGCAGCTGCTGGAAGAATTATTGAGAGATCTGATGCGGAGAGAAAAAGATTAGCTGAGGCACTTGTAGCAAATACCGCTGATCCGGTTGCAAGACAAGCTGAACTAGATCGGTTGATAAATAATCCACTAGAATTTGAACAAAGACTGGCAGGTTTAACCACACGGGAGATTAAATATATTTTAACAAATGTATCAGAAAGATTAAAGGATATTGAAAAAGAGCAAGAAAGAGTTGGCCAGTTAACGGTAAAGTTTATGGAAGTTGAAGATCAAAGACGATGGTATATAAAACTAGTAAATAATGAGATAACAAATGATGAATATAATGAATTTTTAGAGAAAGAAAATATAAAAGATCTTGATAATATAAGTAAATGGAGTGATAAAGAATTTAAAGAATTAATTGATAAATTAAATGCAATAATTAATAACGGTGTTACTGCTAGAAATGAGTTAAACACAGTTACAGAAGTAGTAAATATGATTCAACTTTACGAAAAAATTAGATATGGTGTTATTGCTGCAATGGTTGGAAAAAACAGCACAAGCCAATAGAAAAGAAGCTTCTGGTAAGGGGTGGGATTTTAAAAGGAAATTTTTTGTATTTGATAAAAGTCGCGCAAAACGATATAGAGAAGAAAAAACTGGAACTGGAGCTAGAATATTTTCATCAGTTACTGAAATGATTGGCAGATTAATGCTATTGATATCGTCGAAAGAAGCTGGAAATGTTG